>JAQFXM010001243.1:0-34398 GCA_034693345.1 Entomobrya multifasciata
GAGCTTACTCTGAAGAGAAAAGGAATCAGAAAAGTATCAATTGGAAAGGATATCTTAGTAAAAAATTACTATGGTTACACATTTGCTGGATATGTGCCTTTATTTATAGTTCAAAGGTTTTGTAGCGTGATGTCCTCTGGAATAGTAGAATGGTGGAACGAATTTATTTCATTACACTCGATGAAACTTCGCAATACAAGAAGTAACAAGTACGAGAGTTTCATCAAAGCAAGGCCCCTAAATTTCGACAGTAAAACTTCGAAAAACATATTCTACTTATTCTATTTTATCCTTCAACTTTGCATAGTAGCCTCTATAATTTTTGTTATTGAAGTTTGTTATTTCAACAGACTAATATCTTGGAACTCGTATGTTGTGGTTCATTTAAAAAGGTATGCATATTTTTGTAGAACCTACTTTATTCGTGAACCCTCCAAAATTGAAGCTGGATGTTGATCAAAGGGTTTATAATTGTTAAATACTACATGGTTTCTCTTATCACGCCTGCATTTATAAAATTACTTAAACAAAAGTGTTGTTGTGTGTAAAATTTAGTAACAACGAATTAAATACTTCTGAGTTATACGAAGGCTGGGTTATACGAAATCCAAATGAAAAGCCCGCTGTAAATTTGCGAGTTGATTTAAAAATCATACAAATTTTTGCAAAGTGTTCATTATTTTTGTTTGTTAGGGCTACCATTTATTTTTTTGCTTAAGCACGCCAATACGCTGTCAGCGGTTAGGTAACCAGTTTTTGTTCATACGCATTTTATTAAGTGTTTATCTACAAAATACCATGGAAAGTCGTAATTGTTATGTTTCACAAAATTGGCCCTAGAACTTGGCTTGTATGCATCGAAAAACATTTTATTTGTGTAGCAGAAGAACGCGAACCTTGTGTAAAGCAGTGGACGGCTGCATAAGCACTGTAGGCATAACGATTGTTTACATTCGTCATTCAGATGTGCAACTAGTAATGTTGAAGGACATGGTACAGCACGTTTGTGATTGGCTGATTTTTGGGCAGCGTGATTATCGTACAATGCCATCATCCATCTTTCAAATCGCCGTCCTCGATGACTTTTACTTATTTCCTTTCTTCTGCTACATATAATGGACGAATGCTGGTATTGATAATTAAGTTACGTTGTCAGTACTTTAAAAAATCGTTTGAGTGGTCTCAATAGGTTACAACGTACATAATAAATGACCGACAAAATAAGAGGCTAAAGTATTATTTCGAAACGTGCCGTAAAATTTATTGTGTTTCGTTTGATGCAAAAGGAAAGTCAACGATTTTGCTGATCCTGATATATTCAAATATATGATTTCTTTAATTTGGCTAATTTATTTTTCATTAAAATAATATTTTACCATCAAAACAAATTTCATAAACACCAATAATTTTGCTAAGCAAAAGCGGCAAAATTTTAAAAATAAAACTTGCCAAATCATAAATTTGAACCAATTGAACTTCTGAAGTATGAAGTCTGTAAAAAATCTTTGTCTGGTATACTGACAAATTTTCGCAGTTCTGATGGTTTTGTGACAAACGTAAAGGAATACTTTAATGGTTTTCATTGTTTGCCAAGTTTAAATGGTGACGATTGTGGAATTCAATTTAATTTTTAAATACATGTATGTATTACCAATTCAGCAATAAGAAGCGGTGGATCAATACAAAATTCCTTTTCACTGTCCATCAGAAGCTTAATCATACGTTACTGCACAACTGAGTGTTTTCCTTAACAGCAATGAAAACAACAACAAGTTAAGGTAAAGGTTTTTATTTAACACCCGAAAATTTCAATGGGTATAATGTGATATTAAATTTGAACAATCCCACTAACTTTTTGGGAATAGTACAAATTTTAGAAATAAAAGTTTTATTTCCCATACGATCACAAAAGATTATCTGCATACTCAATAGATCTTTCAATATTTCGGAAGCATAAAGGAACGTATTTTTATATCTATAGACTTTGCTTGTACAAGATTTTTTACAAAAGACAACTAACAGAAGAATTTAACTAGTTAAGTACGTTATTTGTTTCGAGCACTTCAAACGTGCGATTAATTTTACGATTGATTTAAATTTAAAATAAAATTAAATATTTGTAGTTGAGTTTTTTAATGCATTATATTCCATTCGCGGTATTTTCTTTATAATTGTTGTCAAAAGACAAAATAATTTTCTCCTTTGTTTGGTCAAGTATTTGAAAAAGCTTTCAGAATAACCTGAAAATATTTTATCACAGAACAATTTAAACTCACAAATGTATTCATAAGTATTTATTAAATAAAGCATTTTGCTATAGTGAAGGTATAGCTTAAATCTGTAATAGTTTGAGTTCATCGTCTTATTTTTTAAAAGAAGATAGCATATAAAAATTATATTAGGAAATAGATTTATTTTACTTAATAAAATGTCCCCTTGCTTTTTTCTTGTCGTTACAACTTTAGGAACTACATTCTACCGGGTTCATGGAAAATCCCAGATGGAACTTATGTTTCCAGTAAAACGCAGCATGTTATTGAAACAAAATTGGAAACCAGTTAACCCTTTAACTTTTGATCTATCGTATGATCTTCCAAAATGCAGTCATTGCTTTATTTACATTCAGTTGTTTAATGATATTAATTTTAAAGGTTCTTTGCATCCAGTGATGATCAATCGAGTCGCTTTAGGGTCGGAACCAATACCAACATATATTTCAATTAAGTTGGCTTTAAGGACTTCATTTGGTTTTAAAGGAAATCAAACTCATGTCACTAATTCTAAATACTACCACCATCAACAAAACATATTGGGTGCGCAGATTTTACTAAACGAATTCATATCAAACGTTAAACCTTGGAACATAGAATATTACTTGTATTTGCTTCCGCCTGAAAATTATAAGACCTTTTACAGTTTCTGGAAACGGGAATATAACAGCCAAAGTGGTATCAAGTACGTCACTTCCGAAGTACTTGTCATTGTTATTTCATCAATTAAATCTCAAAAGTTATTGAGTAGATTTAGCTTACATATGAAGACTACGAGTCCGCAGGACGCCAGCAACATTGTTATAGTTTTAATAAGTTTTCATGAGCTTCATGGAAATAATCAAACGTTCATAATTCGCCCACCTGGCTGGGATGACTTTTCAGGTATAAAGGTTATGGGTAACATTCATTCTTTTTCTGTTGCACAAATTCAACGGAATTTTCAATACAACCTTATTAAAACAAAAAATATTTCGCAATGGGCGATTTATGGAAACCCTATACTACAATCTAACACTTTAGTGGACTGCAAGGGTTTTGAAACAAAGTTTAACAATAAATTTCCAAAACCTTTATCAATGGTGTATTTTTGTCTGAAGACTTGGACCATTTGGAAGCATATTTTGGGTACCAATTTTGTATTAGAAAACAGGTTCGGGTCCCCAGGTACAACAATTGATGTTATAGCTGGTCTTGAAGCCGATAGTATGTCATATTTTGTGCCACATTCATCAACTCAAATAAGGTTTATTGGTTGTGGAGACACATTTGGAACTACAAATATGTTCCTCGCGAGCTTAACAAGAGGCTTTGATGAAAAAATTTGGATTGCAATAATAATTTTACTTGGAATTATAGTTCCCGTGTTTTCATATTTGTTGGGAAAAGTTTCTAACTTATCCTTCAGCAAAACAGTATGCTTAGATATACTCAATTCAGTTTTAAAATCTCTTCTCGAGCAATCCAATCCATATAAGCAAAGCCTTTTAGCTAGTCAAACGTTAAAAATATTTGCAGGGATAACACTACTATGTGCATTGGTTATTAGCAACGTCTATAAAAATTACAACACGCTTGATTTAATGATACCAAAACAGTTTGAACCATTTGAAATTTTTAATCATTTAATCAATGCAAACTATTCTGTTTTTTCGATGCCAAACTTTATGGCTTGAAGATCAGGGTGCAACGTTAACTCTACTAAACTGAAAAGTTGTACCACATTAGGCATTATTAATGATCACCAAATTTTTTATTCAAATAAACGTGGTATGATGTTACTGATGATTAATTCGAAGTTTAGTGAATTTTTCGCATTTTCGTCAGAATATCATTTACCTAGGCACTACGAACATATTTTTAATAACTCCAAACTTTGGCTTAAACCCGTGTATCGAGCGGCTCAAATTATCCGCCAAAAGCATGACTTCAATATATTGGAAACCCAATACAAATTCGAGCGACCCTACGTGGAAAACTTTGAAAATGATGAGGCGGAAATGGAAGCTGTAAATGAACTAGCCCTATGCAGAAACGTTGCGTTTGTTGAGGAAGACTCCAAAATAAGAAAGTGGGAATTAGTTTTGAGGCAGAAAGGAGTTACAAGATTATCGATTGGAAAAAATGTTTTATTTAAAAATTACTTTGGATACATTTTTAATGGGTATATACCTACATTTATAATCAAAAGGCTAGGAGGTGTGATGTCTTCAGGAATAATGGAGTGGTGGAATAAATTAGAATTAGGGCATTTGGTAAAAATACGAACAATGTCAACTCTAAACAGCACAACTAGTGATAACTACACTAATATTTTTAATGTTGCCAATGGAAATTCAGGAAGCATATTCCATTTCATTTATTTAATTATTAAAATTGAGTTAGCAATCTCCGTTATTTGTGTTTTTGAAATTTTAGGGATTAATGATTGCAAACTTTTGCGTGCAATAAAAATTATTTTGAAAAATGTTTTATCAAATAAATAAAGCCAAAGAATAAAGTGTTTTTGTTAGCTAACAAATAACATTGTTATTTGCTTTATGAGAAATTCTTTATTCAAAATTCGACTGATTTTTAATCGGAACGAAGGAATTATAAAGTTACCAATTTTATACAGTACACGTGATTTTTTCTGTTAGTAGTTTCATTTTATCATGATTGCGATGCAGAAGTTAATGTCGAATATTAGTGGAATATATTGATTTTTGATTTAACCGTACCAACTATTCATTTATCTGCTTGTTTTAACCAATTCGGCAACTATTTGTTTTAATCTTCGGTAAGCTATTTTGTTGACTACATTGATCGATTGGCATTTGGAATTCGAACCTCCATAATTGTTCACATTATTGCAATTATCAAAAAAAGTCTCGATTTTCTACAAAATGATTAAGGTCTAAATAAACCGGGCGGTGTTTCTAGTTTTATATTATTTTGTAAAAATTTATCAAAATTTATTTTTAAAAAACGTTTTGAAATATATGATTCAATACTAAAGAATTGTTTTTCAATTGGACAGACAAAAGATGAAAGAATGAGAATGAAGCAAAACAATGAGATCTCTTTCGGAACGATTGTCACTTTACTGCTTAAGTGGATTTAAGAGAAGAATGATTTTGAGAAAAATTTTATTCAAATTACTCAAAACTTTCCTTTGCTCTGTGTTTTGAATTTGTTGAGTGTTGTCACAAGTTTTAGTCTATAATAAAATTGTACTTATTGTTGGAGCTTGACGAAGGTAGTCGTTCCATCACACTTATATTCACTAGTTTTGGTCGTTAATTTTTTAAAAAATTGATTCACAAGTATTATTTCGACTGATCAAAGTATAAATAAAACGTTTTTGTCCAAATGCTAAGCTGTTGTACATAATGTTTCACAGAGTTTACGTTGAAAACGTTTCAATTTGTAAATTGACTATATTTGTACCTTTTTGTATAATTATATTTTGGAAATCTAATTGCGCAGCCTGCAATGAATACTCTTTGGAAATAGAACCAATAGGAAATAGCAATCCATTAGCCGTAGATTATTCCAGTCCTAAATCATCAAATTTGTAAGGCACTGACTTTTCTTACCATATTCCTTTCTGCCAACATTGTTTCACTTATATACAATAGTCTAACAATGTAAATATAAGTCCGACGTCAAACCCAATTACTATTGGCCGGGTTCCTCCAGTCTTATCGCCACGACCATTAAACTTAAAATCAAATGTTGAACTTTATGTGCGGAGAAACGAAACACCATTATGTTTGTCAAAGTTTTTCCCCTTTGACGATTACTCTTGTACCAGTATTTAATTTAACGATTTTGCTTTAAGCACTCGACCGTGGAACATGGAGCACCATATAAAGTATACTTTATGGAGATGTGCTACTGAAAACGAAAGGGAAATCGAATATAATACTGCAGAGGTACTTTATATTATAGTTTCAAGATTGAGATATCCAATGCTTTTGAATTGGATTCGTGACAATCAAAAATATTGGAGTAACCCAGGCATATACAATGTCATCATAATTGCATATAGTTTCTGTGAACCTCAGGTCAGAAATCAAACTGTTCTAATGCTACCAAATAGCATAATTAACTATGCGGGTTTGGAAATAACTGCAAATATTCAATTAAATTCCGCTAAACAACTTCAACAGCTATTTCTAAATAATTTTATTAAGCTAAGAAACTTTTCAAATTGGGCTATTATGGTGCGTGAGACATGGAAGATTTTATATCTTACGGACTGCCAGGATTTAGAATCAGGTTTTAGTAGAAGTTTTCGGTATTCTTTGGAAACGTTATTATTGTGTCTGAAGACTTGGGTTATCTGGAAGAGCATTTTGGGGACAAATTTCAAGCTAGAAAATCATCACGGTTCCACAACCATAGTCATTCATTCGTTTCCAGGATTTGATACTGATGGCATGTCATATTTTGTACCAAATCCTTTCACTGAAATAAAATTTATTGGTTGCGGAGAAACATTCGAACATTCAAGTGAACACTTTAAAGTCTTTACAGACGGCTTTGATTCACAAATTTGGTATGCTATCTTGATTATTATGGGAGTTTTAGCTCCAGTAGTTGCACATTTACTATGGAAAAATTATAGTTTAGAAATGAACAAAACAGTTGTGGGTTTTGAAGTGGTCAATGCTGTTATTAAATGTCTTCTAGAGCAATCAACACCTTTTGGAGGTAGGCTTGTTGTTTACCAATCTTTTAAAATATTTGCTGTAAGTACACTTCTTTGTACTTTAGTCATTAGCAATGTGTATAAGAATTTTAATATGCTGGAGTTAATCTTACCAAAAAAATTTGAACCATTTAATTACTTCGGTCAACTGATTGACGTAAATTATTCTGTGTTCTCTTTGCCACATTTTCTCTACGGGGGAAAAAATTGCATGAAAAACTTAACTAATTTCGAGAAGTGCCTTAAGTTAGGATTCAGTAATAATCACGAAATTGATCATTCAAATGTGGGTGATAACGATGATTACCTGTTTCTAATTTCGAAGTTACATAATGATTACAATGAATACGACTTAGCAACCGTTTTAACTAAGCAGTTTTTGACAACTCGAAACTGTGGCTTAAGCCAGTATATCAAGAGTTAAATAAACGACAAATATTTGCTCCATTTGGAATGGAAAGGAAGTCAATTAATATAGAATTTTCCCAAAACTTAACAACAGAAACAGAGGCTCTATATGAATTGCAGTTATGTAACGACACCGCATTTGTTGACCAATATGCTCGAATAAAAGAATGGGAACTGTTATTGAGGCTAAAAGGTGTGCAAAAATTATCATTTGGAAGTGACGTGTTAATAAAAAGTTACTTTGGCTATAAGTTTAAAGGATATGTACCAAGATTTATAATTCAAAGACTTGGAAATGTGATGTCATCTGGTATATTTGTGTGGTGGAATAAACTTGTGGTAGTGGATTTGATGAAAATTCGTACTGCTTTTGGCCAACAAAATAGAACAAAGCAAGAGATCATGGAGTTTCTGAACGCAACATTAGTCCATACGGAGAGTAGAAATTCAAGAAGTATATTTATTTTGTTTTTTGCATTGCTAAAAACTGGTTTTGCAGCTTTTCTGGTTTGTATGGTTGAGGTTTGCTACTGTAGTGGAATTAAAATTCTACCTATGTTTGCATTGGGTTCATTTATAACATTTTGGAATTTCTTGAAAACTGCAAATTTTGAATTCATTCGATTGTACAAGACTCGTGGCATAGTAAAATGTTGTCGTACGACGAGATAAATATTAGTTTGATTTCAAATATATCTATTGCTCAGTATTTATACAAGTATTTAAAAATAAACCTTGGACATTATTTTGTTTTTATATATTTTGAATAACATAAAAGAGAATAAAGGATTGTTTTCGTGTTAGCATGAAGAGCTTTTTACTTTTGTCTAGCTCAAGCAATCGGAAAATTTCTAAATATATTGGCAGACTTCTAAATACAAAATTTTCCGTGCTTTCTGGTAAGATTTTATTTATAGCTCACCAAAAGCCAACTCAGGCTTCAAATCGGTTTTGGGTATTTTTTAACTCAATTGAAAAATGGCAATTTTTGGTAAAGAATTTCTAGCAAGATGCTTTTGTTTCCACTTTATTTCAGTTGCTTGGTCACTTGATATTGTTTTTAAACAATAAAAGGGTAGTGCATTTACTTAAGATTTTCTTTTGAACTTTATAAACTCAAACGTTTACGCTATATAAGAAATGATACAACAATATAATGGATTGCGAAATCATTATTGTTTGACAATTTTCGTAACGTAAATAACAATTGTAACAATATCTTTGAATATTTTAATACAATGGCGTTGTCTGTTCATTGACGTGACTGACGAAAGCACTTTTTCAGTCGAATGTAATAAAATAATGAGTACATCACTTCAAATTATAAATAAATTATTCATCGGCACTGTTCTGACAAATAACTTCGTTCTTTCAACAGGTTTGAAAACTTATCAAAAAGAACATAGCTGAAATTGCTTTATTTGTCTACTTGATTTTCAAATATGCATTTGATAAAACGGCAGAATGGAAAACTAAGTCATTGATCATTCAAATAGTTGATTTAAATTTCAATGAGATAATTTACATAAATTTTTAAATAAAAAAGTTAAGGTAATGTAATTGTAGTCAAATTAGGAGTTAACATTTCTCATAGTAATAAAACGTTATAGTTTCTAGTTTTCATTGCATTCAAATTGCTAAATCGAGTATTTAATAACTACTTAAAAAATCAGCGTTATAATACAATCTTAACCATCTTTCCGCAGTAAACTTGGTTGATCGAAACAATTTCTACTTCAAAAGACCGAAAATATTAAATTTCAAATAATCTATCCATATTTTCATTGACAAGGGAACATCGGAACATGTTTTTCTCATATTGCCTTCATATTTTCATGAATTATTACTCTTACCGATATAAGACTTTGTGGTGAGTGTCGGCTCTCCATGGGCAGTTGTTCGGAATATATTCGAAAAATATGTTTCTTCAATGTCAGCTAAGGCTGCTTCTTGCGCACTTGATGAGTCCGAAATGGCAGTGAAAATTGATGAAAAGTTCTGAAATCCATATTTTTGGGAATGGGTATCATTTTTCTTCATTTGGCTTAGTTTTTCTAATTTAAAAATGAATAGTTGGATTTCACGAATTTCTCATTTAGAAAATTGATTGTTTCATAGACATGAGATTCGCATTCATTAGCATAAAATAAGTTACCATAAAATACACGCAGCAGACTTCTCTTAATGTTTGATAGAGATTCGCCAGCACTTAAACATAATAGTTTCAACGTACTTTGAAGCGTTTGAACATTACAATTTACATGTTTAAGTAAGACTTAAAGTGTCATTTAGAATTTCGATGATGAAAAGGTTTTTCAATAGTGTCGACCTGTTAGCTTTAAAACCACTAATCCTCTTTAATTGAAAATTAAAAATCTCTGGCATGTAAGCATAAACACTGTACAGAGTTTGAATTTATTAAAATAAAGTCGCCAATATAAGTCAGAAATATGCAAAAAAACCAGTTGAAGTTATTAAACAAATTTTTAGATCACAAAGCTCTTTTCACAACACGATTATATTTTAACCCATTGAATTTTTTCATACTATTGTCATGTAGAACATTAAACAACAAGTGATAAACTGAATCAAACGTTTTATTGAAAGCTTGAAACAAGAGCATTCCTGAAATTATAACCCAAATGTTTGCCTAAAACACATCTTTAATAAATTATATTGATAAATAGAATATTGAATTTAAGCAAAATAAAATTAAATAACGAGGTATTTACATATAAAATTGTTTTGTTACTTTGAACACCAACACTTTGAAGTAGAAAATAAGAGGAACACCAACACTAGTTTTTACACTTCAAACCATTCTGTATTTTAAAAGCAAACATGATTACCTAATAGAAAATGGCTTTGCAATTTTTTGAGTACATATATTTTATTTGCATTATTTTGTCACATAAAACAATATGCCAGACAACATGACAGTATTGCATAATTCGTTTTCATACTGGAGCTTTTTGTGTTTTGAAAAATTCTGAGCTTTTGTAAATTTGAACAAAAGAATGTTAAGTGCTTAATAAACATCATGTTTAAACTAGAAGCTATAGTGTCTGTATGTATTCTTTCAACGTTACATTTACAAATAATGGCACGATTAAAAATTCGACTCATTGTTGTCATTACCTGGCCATACCGTCTCTATTTGTAATGCGTTAGTATATGTTAGGCAACTTTAAATTTACCGGCATATACCACACATAAATTTAAGATTTAATTTGACAACAAAAACATCTTTTAGCTTGTTATGATAATTTCAAAATTCATTTTTTAACAAAAACTGTCACAAATGTTTATGAAGAAACTGACTCAGCTAAGACTTACTTTAAACAGGGACACTATTTAACTTAAATTCCAATGGTGCTGCAAGCATCCATGAACACCATATTATTTTGGACTTCTTTGTACAGTGTCTGGGGTAGCTACCCTATAGATTTCGAACACGTAGAGAAATTTGGCTCTTCAATAATAGATTACTCCGGTCCATTTAAATTTTCGAGCTTTGACTTGTCCAAAAACCTCCCAGCCTGCAACCATTGTCTTATATATGTGAAACTGTTTAACGACATAGATCTAATTCCGACAATAAAGCCAATATTGATACACCGTCCTTTTTCTTTGTTATATCTGCGTAGAGCAATCAGAAAAATTCCGACCAATTTTTCCCTTACGGAAAACTTAAGTCGTTTAACAACTTTAACCGGGCTTTGTTTATCAAAACAAATTTATAACAAAGACAGCTTGTGTACCAATACTTTATCAATAAAATTCATCTTAAACAGCCAGCCATGGAATACAGAAACATATGTATACTTAATGCCCCCTGAAAATTACACTGAAACGTTTAACTTGTGGACTCGGGAATTAAAAAATCACAACCAAATAACATACGCTACAAAAGAGGTACTGTGCATCGTCATTTTAAAAATTGACTCCCAACAACTAATAAACTGGCTAATCTCAAATCGAAAAACGTGTGGTCCATTTGGTGCCAAAAATAGTATCATCGTGGGGATCAGCTATAACGAGTTTCCAAAAACCAACCAATCATTTTTATTGATTCCAATTTGTGAACAAGATTTTGCAGAAATTCAAATGAGTGGAAAGCTAAAATCGTTTTCAGTTCATATGCTTCAACAGCATTTTCAGAACGTTCTTATGAAAACAGCAAATATATCACGGTGGTTTATTGATTCACGGAATATTATGCCGTTAAAATCACTAGAGGATTGCCCAAAACGGATGTTAGGCATGCAAAAATTCAAGCTTTATACTTCCGAAAAATTGTTATTTTGCTTAAAAACTTGGATTCTTTGGAAAAGTATTTTGGGTAACAATATTTTGCTATCAACGGATTACAGTTCCACAAGTACGTTTATTATTATTTGGTTTGGCACTGTTCCACATGGGTTGTCACATTTAGCTCCGCACACACTAACGCAAACAAGGTTTATTGCATGCGGAGACACATTTTCAAGTCCATATAAATATTTAGAAAGCTTTACAAAAGGTTTTGAATCAGAGATTTGGGTTTCAATAATTATCGTAATGGGAATTCTGTTACCATTAGTTGAACATCGGCTTGCAAAATGTTTTATTAAACTGAACTACAAGTCAGAAATTCCAAACTCCGAATTTTTTACCGCAGTTTTAAAATCTTTGTTTGAACAGTCAACACCATACAGAAAAAACCTTTTGATGTCTGACTCGATAAAAGTATTAGCAGGTTGTTCCCTACTTTGTGCTTTGGTTATCAGCAATGCCTACAAAAATAAAAATTTACTTCAGCTTTTGATACCCAATGAGTTTCAACCATTCAAAACTTTCGAGCAGTTGCGTAATTCAAATTTTTCTATTTGGTCTGTGCCCTATGAAATGTCTATAGCATATAAATGTAACCGAAATTTGAGTGATCTACTACATTGAATTCGATTAGGCTTTAAAAATAATCATCACGTTGTTCATACTTTTGAGAAAGGAGCCGGCATTTTAATTTATTCAAAATTAGTAAAATATGATTTTTCGATTAACACTGACTACCAGCTCAAATCGCAATATCGGATTGTTTTCAACAATTCTAAAATTTGGTTGAAACCTGTGTATGAAGTAGCACAAAAAATCCGACAAAGTTACTTAACTCTTAGTAGTCAACCAAATACTATGTCTGATCATGTAACATTTCAAAATACGATGACAGATACTCTACTGTTAAACAAACTTAAGGCGTGTAACAGTATTGCATTTGTCGATGATGATGCAAACATAAAGCGATGGGAACAAATTTTGAGGCAAAAGGGAGTCAAAAAGTTGTCAGTTGGAAAGGAGGTTTTAATAAATAATTATATTGGTTACATATTTGAAGGTTATGTGCCCACATTTATATTTAAACGGCTTAGTTGGATTATGTGCTCCGGGATACTGGAATGGTGGAATAAATTAGTTTCAATTGATCTAGTAAAAATCCGTGCTAACACATATAAACGCCAGGAAAATAATAGCAGTTATGAAGATTTCACTGATAAAGAACCATTTTATGTAGGCAATGAAAACATAAGGAGTATATTTCTTTTGTTTTATTTGGTATTGCAAGTTGGTCTAGTAGCCTCTATATGTTGTATTTTTGAAAAGATACATTTTAGACACCGTGGATTTAGGTTTGCTGTTTTGTACTTAAAAAATTAAGTAAACTATTAAATGCAGTCTACTAAAGTAAGCATAATGGCCCGTTTTAATTTTTTAAAACTATTACATGTATTTATCGCATGAAATTTAAAATGTCAAATAATGATTCCACAGTCCCTATTTCATTGAATGTTTGAAGAGGTAAGACCCAGAAATAAAAATGACAATTAATTTGACAAATTTGTCTATTAATAAATTTCATTTCTTAACTGAAATTTTTCAAGAACTTGTCGGTTCCAAACTGAGCAGTATTTTGACAGAATGCATGCACTAGCATTTAATGCATTCTGCTCAGTTTTGAAGTCTTTGACTAAATACCGACATTTATGATGATTACCCGAAATTAGATGCATAATTCGAAACAAGTTTCGAGAATTCTTGAGAACAAGCGGAAGGAATCCGTCGTAAATTCATTAATAATAGTTGTATACAAGTTATCAGTTTCAAGGCAGTATCCAACAATGTAATATATTTTTGAAAAGGATATTAGAAAAAATGAAAAAACTAAGAAACCGCCAGCCATTAGTCTAGTTTTGACGAAAACAACATTTTTTGTACCCGAATATTGTTGTATAAATTCATTTCATGCTTTTGGTCATTAAACATCAAGCAGCATTTGTCAGGCCTTGTCATTTCCAGAATTCATCGTATTTCTAAGCAGCAATCAACCTACCATTAAAACTTGCTTCAAAGGCATCACTAAATAAATCGAATGGTACTAGATTATAGAGCACAACTAAATAACCATTAAAGTGCAGAATTTTTTTAAAAGTTAGATGTAGCGCTCACACATTTTTTTTTCAAAAACAACTACGACGACGATCATTCTACCTTAAATCAAAACTTACGTCCAATATATTAGAATATCAATGTTTTAATGTTAATTCATTTTAAAAACAGTTTGCTTATTATTTACCAGCTTTTTATTTAAAGATTATGGCCGTCGGTAAGTTTTTACATGTCTCATTTTTTAAATGTTTATATTAATCTTATAAATTTTAAATGTACCCAATCTTTTATACTTTTACTGTATGTAAAGCAGAGGTTTTTATTTACCGGAAGCACTCTTTTATTTTTTGCACAATAAAAACAAAAGTTTCTGCCTAAATATATATGTTTATTTATGAAAATCAACGCTAGGTTTTGGTAAAAGTAATGGTATCTAGAATATCTGTATTGTGGCTAAATAAGCCAATAAGAGGTTGTGTATTTAGAGTGTTTATTTAATGGTCAAATTTATAATTTCTTGAAGATAGTCATGCAGCCATTGTACATATAATTGAATAAAATGAGTTAAAGGAGAGGAATAAGGATGTTACTAAAGTTGACATAAATAAATTATTGTTCATCAAAAAATCCACGTCTCCAGAGCCAAAGTATTTAAGCATTAAATAATACACGCACAAAACGTGGCCTCAGATAAAATTTTTGGATTTTTAAAAATTATCAATACAAGGGGACATTAAAGGATCCAATATGAGTAGTAATGATGTATGAAAATAATTTTAAAAACACATTTTAAGTTTAAATATTTTTTACTCAAACAAGAAGCATTAAGAATTGAAAGCACCCTTTAAACTATCAAACTTCGATTATGGATGTATATAGAAGGACACTAAAAGCTGCATTCATCTAGAAGCCCTATTATTACAAAAGTCTGATTAACGTAGTCAGTAAACTCGACTATCTATTATTTTAGAACTCAAGCCACGCAGAAAATTATCAATAAAATATTAATGCATTTGTACGTCGTCATTATCTCTCTGACATAAAAGCATTCTACTGCTTAAAATTTAAGTTCAAGTTTCTTATGAAACCAGACCAAAAGACATTGTACTTTTATTATATCTAAAAGTAATGCAGTTACACAAACCCTGAACTAATGTATCCATTAGGCAGACATGAAATATTAAAACTGCACTCAGTGCTCGAAATTATATATCTGTAGAGCATACTTGCAGGCTGAGACTACATTTTTGAACGCATTTAGGGAGAAAAAAACCGTTGCACAATCCTCGAACTGCCGTATCCATTAAAATTGAAAATAAGTTAAATATTTACAGTTGATTTAATGCTTGAAAGTCGAAAGTTTAGCAATCAGATCATATGTAAAACTGGCGTGTCCTTGTAAAACCCTTCAACATAATTTAGACGATTTAAAATTCAAGACACGCGGTTATTTAAAAAGTCCGAACTATTTGACAAGAAATTATGGTAATCGTCAATTATTTGATATAAACGCAGTTCTCGGATAAAACGAAGTGGCCAGAAAACTCGACAAAGAATTAAAATTTACCGTAGGCTTAAGATTATATGCGCACATGTCAAGAACTCATTGGCACATTGGTACGTATTAAAAGTGCTCAATAATGTACGGCTGAATTAATGTACCGAAAATTGAAGTAATCTAAATAAATTAAACGCACGCCGCCAGAACAGTTTTACGTAAAAGGGGGAACGAGTCGCTTTTGACATCATTTATGTCTGAGAAGCTAAGAACCAGCACTGTCAGTTTTATAAGTGTGTCTAAAAGATATTTTAACCAGGCAAAATGCTGTTTAAAGAAGGATTGATAAAACTTTTTGCCTTAAATCTTCGACTTTTTAATTCCCTTGGCCCATATTTGTATCAAATTGACCCTGTTACTTATAAACTAAAATTTAACAATTCCAAAAGTTTGAAAACTGAGTGGATTCGTAAATTTGTAGCAGCAGCTTTATTGTATGCCGTCGTGGTTGCGCAGCTAATAGTATTTGGAGATGTTGTACCAAGTATACAACTTTACGAAGGCATTTTCTTTGTTTCACTTACATTCATATATCTTGGCACGCTGTATGTGTATTACTCCAGACATGCAAGAGTCCTGGAACTTTTCAACTCCCTTGTGACATTGGAGCAGCAACTAATCAAAAGTAAGTTACGTGATAAAAAATTCAAGCTGTCATTTTAAAAAATTAAACAACTTTAACAATTTTAGGTGGATTTCTGGACGCATTTACACCCAAACGAAGCTATGTGCTAGTACTAAGAAGCTTCCAAATTTGTGCAATCTACACACCTGTGCTAATTCCCTGTTTAACCATTCGATTTTGGTTACAGCCTTGTGAACCTTATGCACCTGGATTCTGGATTCTAGATGAATGTACCATGCAGAATGCCAATTTACAAAATACGTTTACATTATCGGGCTTAAATGCAACGTTTTATTGGGCTTGTGTCTGTCTACTGTTTACATGGGCAATGACAAAATTATTGGCAAATGATTTTCTGGTTCTTTACCAATTCATTTTTGTGGTTGCAGCATGTATTAAATACTATTTAGATAATCTTTTGGCACAGATTGGAAATGAACGTAGACATTTTAGCATGCAAGAAATGGTACAAAACTACAGAAAAATTCAACTCATGATGCGTTTCTTCAATGGCGTAAATCAAGATTACATGATACCAATTTTAATGTTTGCCATTGGTGTTGCATTTGTAATCCCCGCCTTTGCCTTTTTAACTGTTAAAGGCGGTATGAGTATTCCACAATTTGTCATTATGGGATCTGCGATAGGTCAATGCCTTACTATTATGACAGTTGGTTGTGGAATTTTTGGAGGGATTTATGAGAATTCCATGAATACATTCCATGCTTTTCGTACTTCGAATATTCAGTCAAAAACCACGAAGGAAAGAAAGCTTTGTACACAATTAGTTCGTTCCCTGTGCCCAATTAAGGTGATGATAGGTAACGTCAACTTTATTGATGAACTTACACCTATTACTTTGTTCGACTTTTTCTTAGGAATTCTTGTGGATTTGCTCTTAATTAAGTAAGTTTTGCAGAATGTTGGTTGAGAGAATTGTATGCTTGTGTTTGTTGTGTGTATTTAATGCTTGTAATTCATATATAAATGCTGTCGGTTGATACATTTTGTGAAATTTATCAATGTTTTACCATAGAATACTAAGTTTCTAATGCACGGTGTTCACGATCAATACTTTGTCCCTGAGTAAAATTGAGGTTCAATGATATCTTTAAGTGGTCCCACTGTTGGAAGTAGGTAATGGTTTTAATATTTCTTTACAAATTTGTAAAGCTGAAAAAATTTAATGAGCCCATATATTTGTAAAAGTGCGTAGCATAGTAGAATGTCGTAGATCTATCAATATTACTTGTGACATAATTTTACATTTAAATTTTTGGTTGTTCTTTGGACGAAACTAACCAAATATTAGAAAATATTAAGCATGGCATATTGCGTTCAAACATTTACTTGGAGAAATTTACAAAAATTCCACGGAAGCGTTAAATGCTTTTCGTACTACAAATATTCCGTCAAAAACCACAAAAGAAAGAAAGCTTTGTAAAAAATTGGTTCGTTCCGTTTATTCCATAAAGATTATGATAAGCACAGTAAATTTTATTGACAAACTTACACCACTTACACTGTTTGACTTTTTCTAAGGAATTCTTGTCGATTTACTCCTACAAAAATAAGTTTGTACAGCGTATTACATTAGATTATTGTAAAGTAAGGATTGTTATGTGTGTCTGCCGAGTAGACATGAAATATCGAAAATGTTTGCACTACGTTAAAATAAAATAAACATTGCTTGTAGAGTAAAATTGAATTGGTGATAACCTTATTTAACCTATTTATTTATTTAAAACCTTTTAAGCATTTTTTTCTGTATCTCATGCATAACTTTTAATTTATTTTGAACAGAAGTACAAGTCGCATATAAAAAACTAAAAATTTGAAACAAAAATTATTATACATAAATTACTTTTTACTGCCTTATTCCCCAAAATGAATTTAATTTACATATTTATTGGATCGTCAAATTTCGAATCTTTGAAGGTATTTATTGCGTCTGTAAGTACAGTCCTTTGAGCTCTGGGCATCACCATCGGGTAAAAAACTACGACATGCTGAAGGAAAAAATGTACCAAAAGAGTTTCTTCAAATTTGAGCTGGGAACATTTTCTGATGCAAATTCTGTTGTATTTTCCAAGCCAAACTATCTGCTTGTGAATTGCAACCAAACCTTGAGACGTGTTCAAATTTTGATAAAATTTTGATTCTTCGACAATTTCTTTACTTGACTTGTGACTCTAAATAAAACCTTTTTAGCACCAAAACACTATAACTTGTAAGATATTTTGAATTGTCCGGGAAGTGCTTTTCATATAATGTTTAAAACAAATGCATATACACTAATGAAATGTATGTACAACTCGTACATTTAGATACACTAAGTTTATGGTCTTAAATATATGTATGTATATATGTGTACTTGATATGACTTATTTATGACGTTAGCTACTTTCTAGCAATAAACTATCATTTTCTGAGTAACTGTAAGTTGCTAACTATATGTGAAAGTCGTATAAACAAAGGTAATGCTTACTGTTTTCATAAGCTTCATTATTAAAAACAAACGTTCTAATTAACAATGACCATTTAGTTTATAGTACTTAATAACTAAATTGTTTTGTAGTAAGCTTAAACTTTACACAGGGAAATTCACGATTCCTGCAAAACATATCCATTTTTTTCTTTAGACGCAAAATGCTAGTCAACATGTGATTGCAAAGCTCTACAAGAGAATCAAGCTGATACACTGATTAATTGAAAAATCCTCGACGGTTATAGGAGTCGATGGCTCCACAAAATTTATGCTGCCAACATACACCTTCAAAATCTTACAGGATTTCAAGTAGCGTCGAAACCATGCACCCTTTATGCCCTTCAGTTGTATTTCCAAAACATGTTTTGATGCTGTAAAAACCTGTGCCAAAATTGTATACATAAATATAAGGCAAACACCTGAACTTACCACAGTTAGCACAAAAAAGAGAAACATAGGCAGAGGTAACATCAGTCCGAACTTTAAGCATGCATACAGACCTATAGTATGCAGACACATTACTGTCACAAGAACACAGCCAGTCATGTGACAAGAATACAGCCTCCGAAATTCTGTTGACATTGCCTCAATTTCCCTATAAACTAGACAAGTCTGGGAATAAATGTTAACTATTTGGGACTGACTTTTACGAATTCTATGACCGGCCATTTGAATGTAGGTTTTTAAGCAATAGCTTTTGATAAGAAGAACCACAGTGATATGGAAATAGCCTCCACTTACGAGAAAACTCCAGTTGACATACGTTATAAAGAAAACTACCAGTTTTGCTAATATTTCATAAAGGCTCCAAGTTGCTTGCAGATCTGCTCCAATGTGCCCTTTGCATTGTGTTTTGACTATCCAGTAGCCTCCCAAAGTAGAAGGTAGACATGGATTACGGAATACGTCCAAATGGTAAAACAAAATCAAACCCAAACAGGAAATTTGCATCGTTCTCACTAAGAACTTTATGAATTTGCTGTCACTTTATGAATTTGCTGGTATCAACGTGGTTTCGATCTTGAAAAGTGGAAATGCGAAATTAATGACTACATTTGCAATTTTGAGTTTTAATTTCATAGGATGAGTTACCTATACTCCGTTTTTCAAACATTAGCATTTCATTTAAATCGGCAGTGATTGGTTTTGTGTTAAAATAAAACACACTATGTGTACAAAAAATAGTATTAACCCGCAAATAAGAAGCATGCTGTGGATTTTGACAAAAATGTCCATTGAGGGCCATAACACAATAACTTGCAAGAACACTAATAAACCAAATGCAAAACTTAGGAAAAGCCTTGCTTTATATTTATTTTGCTTGTTTTTGCATGTCACTTGGAAGCAAACTTGTTTTTGGTTCCACTCAAAATTTAAACTGCCAAATTTTTGAGTCACTTTCATATAATCGATTAGAGTCTCAAGCAAATTATGCGATGTAAGCATCTTAATAGTTTTGTAATGTAAACTGGTTTTAACTAAAGTAATTATGAGCAAAAAAATAAAGACAGGAAAATAGAATACTTGAGATTCTAGATTTTTGAATTCACTCTAAATTGAAATGAATATGAATAAAATCAATATGACATTGAGCGTATCAAAACAACTTATTTATGCTATAGACCAGTCAAAATTAGAAGGCTCTGTCGGAGTCTTGAAAACTCAAGCCTGGATGGTATAAAATGCTTTTTAAAATGACTTGTTTTAATTTAATCACGCTTAGATGTCAAGGAACGTTTAAAAAGATATATTGTTTACCAGAAAATTTATTTCAAATTATTTTTCTGCAGCAATTGCGACCAATGATATCAAGTAAATGTAGAGCTCTCAAAGAAAGCTAAAACACATAAAACTGTGAACGAAGAGACACATAAATTTATCCAATATTATAGTAGACACTTTCATAATACGTTAATTATGCAGGGAAATTTTTATCGAGTCTTGGACTTACATAGTCCGTTTCATTAATGCGTGCGCCTCTTTGATCAGTAATAACTTTGAAACTATCCAGCCAAATTATCTTTACTTAACATCATTGTATAGGCAAAACTCAAACTTAAACCTGTGCCAAAGCATTTTTATGCAGGCACTACTGTACTGTTCAATAATTATAGTAAAGAAACTAAACCGAATGAAATGCGCCGAAGCTGAGTGAAGGTCGCCATTGAGGATACTATAATTTGAAGGCTTCTCCACAGGCCTTATTAAGGAAAAGTTAGACAGTGTTTTAGGCATGTTATATCTCAGACTTTTGGCAATTCAGAAATGGTATCACGTATTCGCTAATGATAAAACCAGTGTTCAGGAGAACAAAATATGGGGACGAGTCCAAACTAGTTAAAATGAACGGAGCACGGATATATTACCAAGCGTGAAAGAATAAATAATAGACTTTAAGTTGCTGTAATAGCACAAACGATTAACCTAACTATAGGAAGTATTTGGCGTATTTTACATTAAGTATTTGAACTATCTCCTAGATATGCTAGACGTGTTTGCCAAATTCCACTGCTCTTGAAATAATATAACGAAAACAGATTTGCATGAAAACCATGACCCCTGTTGTTCCGAGTTCTTCCACTTCCCAGAACAAATGGTAGCCATGATTGAAACGCCTACTTAATACGAGTAATTTAAAATCAACCTTATGAGATTTGACTCATCATTATAAACGTTATGTCAAATTGAAATGTTGGGTCTGAAAAATGCCCGACAATCAAGTTTTTGACTGATGTACTTCCAACAACCCTGCTCGTAAGTATGAGCAGCTTGACAAAAACGCTTTTGCACATATTTAAGTTAGATAGAAGATATATTTAAGATAGAAGTTAAGTTAGAAGTTATTTGGTCGATTAGTTCAAAAGTTCTCAGTAGTCAAAGAGGCGCACGCATTAATGAAACGGACTATGTATGAACTACATTTAAATATTGAGCCAGTTTATTTTATATGTTCGGTTTCTCTGCCCAAATAATGTCGACTCTTATGCCAACTTACTTCTTAAATAAATATAGATTTTCGAAAGTGATTTAGTGCTGATATGAAAAAGGTTTTAATTCCTTTCGAAAGCAAAACATTGGATTGTGGACACGTGACTAATATTAATTATGTCAAGATAAAATCAGCTTCGGTTAAATCAAAATGGGAAAGGCTAGCTCCTGCATTTACCGAATTTCGAGTAATATAGGAATTGTAAATATCGTACTGTTCATACCATCCCAAATTATGTATTTCAAAACTTTGTCAAATACAGATAAACTGCTACACCTATAAAAACATATTAACTTCGGCTGAATTTGCTTATGGTGTAGTTCGACTTTTACCATATTTTTTACTTATAAACTACGATTTATTGATGAGCACGTGTATGCACTTAAACCTCCTAAACAATATTAGCTTTTTAGCAAACCTATTTAACGAGCAAATTATTGAATTTTAATATTAGAACTAGTTTGATGCAGACATCAGACAGTGTGTTTGCATATTCCTAAATTGTCTCAAGTTAACCAAATCAATTGCATATAGACAAAAAGAAGCTTGCCCAGTTTTGTGAATTTGTTTTTTTGCAGAGGCGATGCAGTACAACTAAAAGGAGTATGAAAACAAATATCGCTGTGATGTGACAATTACCCACTGCTTTTTCAAACGAACATTACAACTAAATAATATATTGGCTGTGTAATATATATACATATTTTTTCTACTCGATCAATACTACTAAATTACTAATTTTTGTCACAAAATGGACTAGAATGCTGGTCATTTTATCTAAAATTCGCCTTATTTCGCCAGATATATACACTATAAATAAAACTAGAAATTACGGTCTATAGAGCATAACTTATTGAACATAGATACCAAACGACCATATGCCAATAATAGATGAAAACCATAGAAAAACTCTAGATAAGAACACATTCTCACGATATGGTCCTCCAAATACAATTGTCACTGGCAACGCTATCAACTTCCGCTCTGGATTGATCAATCACCCGTGCAAAATTTTAAATATAACGCATTTCTTCTCATCCACTTATCACACAAAAACACTTGTCCGAGAGACCATTTGTAATTCCATTTTTCTCAGGTTGTTTCATTTTTTATTCCATTTCTCATATGGCTTGGCAATTTATCTCTCGAATTCCATCACAGTAAAACCCATCGATCAGCTAATAGTATACTCATTTTATCCAAAAGGTACATTGATATTTCTACCAATGTACTTTACACAACACAGACATGAAGTAAACTAAATGTTGAATATATACTAAATCAACTTTTGAAACTTGAGAAAATGCTCCCAGAAAATCTTGCTCCGTTATTTGTGGTTAAATTAAGTATACAATTTCCGTTACACGGTGGAGAAACAAATATTATACAATTTCAGAATACCATTTATTAATAACGTTCGAAATCCTAGAATGCATTACAAGCTGTGGCCAAATGGTTTTACTTAGTTAACATTATGGCAGCGCAACCAGTCACTGTTGACATTTTAAAAACTACATCATTCCCGTAGTCGAACAAAAAAATCATGTTGTTGCGCAACTGCTATCTGAAGTTATCAGCTGTTAAAGTTTTATAGGCCGTAGTGTTTCATGTTACCGTTATATAATTGTTCTTTCAATAAACGCATGTCAATAAACACATGTTTTTAAAATGTTAACAGTGACTGGTTGCGCTACCACAATGTTAATTAAGTACAATTATTTGGCCACTACTTGTAATGCATTCTAGGATACCGTGCGTTGGTCACTTTACTCCCATGAATTTCCCCATTAGCGTATGAATTATTTCCGTATGCTTATGAATTTTTTTAATTTGTATTCGGAACCTTTAGCAATCTGGCAAAGTTTATCCTATTGGCTTTTTACTTTAATTTTAATGTCCTTTATTATAGCTACTATTTTGTCACTACTGCTTCTCATATTTGTGATCAATAAATGTGATTGTTGCAAACGTCTGAGAATGATGCAAGTACATTTAATGATAGGATATATTAATAATTCAGAGTTTTTAGCCGTGCTTATGTTTGATGGTGTGTTTTAGGTTCAGTTGGAGCATACGTGACGTTAAAATTGTATCATATGTGTTGAATTTGATTATATATTTGTTAGCTCCGACACTAACAACTATTTGCTTTGGAACTGCTCTTCTGCCTATTTTTTTAGCCAGTCTCTCGCTTAAAAAATTTCAAAACGTTTTATTTCTATTTAAAATATTTGTGGTAAGAAAATAAGACAATATTTTGTTCCTTGCCTGTGAGCTTATTGGCTTTAAAATTGGTCCGTAAGGAATGATCACTTCAAAGCTAGGCTAGCCTAGCTTATTTGTGATCCTATCATACAAATAACTGTTAGTATAATACTTTTGTGCTAAAGTCATTTTAAATTTATCGTGTTTATAAATGTAAAGAATAGATTTGACCAAATAAATAAAACTTTATTACATACTTTTATGGCGCACAATAATTTTCTACCAAAGTGCCTGAAAGAAAGTTTCGACAAATTTTAGATACTTTCTCAATCCGAGTTGAGTCCGTATTCACGAAAGTTTTTCGGAGTCTTTTACGGAAACAGGACAAATATTTTTTGCATCATAGTCGTCCAAGCATTCAAATTCTAGACCATTATTCCTCACTTCTCGTTTTTTTCTGGCGTTGTCTTTCTTAGGTCTCGGCAAGTCCCAGGGGTACCCAGAATCCAAACGGCTAAACAATGAACAATAAGCAACAGAATCCATCGTTTCCACCGCATTCCCTAAAAATCCGTTGTACATTCCCTCCGTAATCTTGTCAACGCTAAACCTGTTTTAATTCAGTTAAATTTAGGTTATCATTCAAATTATATTAAGTTTAACTGTATAATCTGGTCATACCACATGTCATTAATTTCGTTAGTAAACAAGGAAAGCATAAACGACGTGAAGATATGATGATCATTGTAATTAGATTGGAAAAAGGGATAACATGCAGAATGAGCATGAACAAAAACTTTCCAAACAGTTTCCACAATAGGCTCGTTATGTCTTGAATTCTGTTCATGACCAATTTGAAGCTCAAAGATTTGACCATATCTTTCGTATGTCCCATGGGGCTAAATATTATAATTAACTTAAGATCAAATACACAATCTAAAGAAAAAATTAATTATTTAATTTACTGAATATACTTACTATCAGTTCTGAAACATTACATCCTGTACGTGGTTGCGTAACTCTTCGTAAAAATGGATAAGGCATTAAATGATTGTGACATTCTACCAAAGCTTCCTTGATTCTTGAGCTAGTTTCAACATCAATTTCTTCTTGATCCTCAAATCTCAAATGATTCATTTGAACAGACTCAAATGATCCTACAGCTATGTCATAATGTTCTTTTGGAACATAATGTTGCGGACATGTCCTAATTTGAATTTCTTTCAAAATTCTAAGCAATTCGAGTGTAGGCGAGTGACCAACTGATTTTCGAATTTTTGTTCTTGGTTGTCTAAGTCCTAGTATTACTTGTGCTCTGTAAGTCATCAAGTTCCAAATTTCTGAATTCATCTCAGCGTTTTCCACTGTACCATTTAAAATCTCTTTATTTTCGTCCTCATCTAAAATATTCGCATCAGATCCATTTCCCATAGATTTGTTAACTTTTAAACCATTAACACCATCAAGAAATGTTCTTCCCATTAGCTTTTTTGTTTCTGCTGTAGACTTTTCCCTTTTAAATCTACCATGTGCTGCAGGAGCACGCGTTGTCTCAACTTCAAAGCAAGATGAAACGTTGGAATTGTTTGTTTGAATATATGGTTGACAAATGAGCGGCGAAATGATATCATCTTCGTCATCACACTCTTCATCTATTAGGCGATATTCTTCATAGGAAGAATGCTTGAAAAGGCAGTAGTTTGTAACATTTGAGTCTAAACTTGATGGTTTTATACAAATCATTTTGTGAGGTATTCGCCAGGATTTTGAGCCCGTTGTTACGAGAACTGGGAAACCAGCGGGAACAAAATAGTTTGTTGGTGGTATGTCAAAACTTGTAACGAATTTTCCACTGATTGTTGTGACTTTTTGATCAAAGGCTGTGGCAGAAGATAAATCGATTGAGGTTTCAGGCGGAGAAATTAAGGTAGCCTTATGAATCTGTGTAATTTAAGGCATAAATTAATAACAGCTTACGATTGAATTACTGAGTTATAAATGTTGAAATATTTAAATAGATACCGGGAAATCCATATGAAAGCATTGACCGATTGTTGACCCAATAAGAACATGGGCTTGCTCACAAGACGAACGGTAAAATGCCCACCTAAATAATTATATACGGTTTTAAGATTCTGAGGGAAAAAATCATTGTTTTTTTTCAAAAACTACTAACAATCCAGTAATGCAGACACAAGATGCCGGTTCGTAATTGAAAACTGCTCCACCACCACATTGATCCCCGGTTATAGAGATCGACCGATTTTCATTGTGAATAAGTAAGACTAACTTAGCCAGGTTTGGCTCATTAACTACAGTAGTTAATAATGTACTAAACAATATTAAAACTGTTAGTATTTTCATTTTGAAATTTACTCTGAATTAAATTTAGTGACACGTTTTTAGAACTGAAGAGAAAACAGATTAAAATCAAGAATTAACTTCTGATTAACTTTACCCTATTTGGTTTTATGGCAATATAATTTGGTGATTAGGATTAGGGCTTCATTAAAGGCCATATACAGAGCAAAACAAACTGGCTTCTTTAAGGCATCAATTAGTATTTATATAAGTCATTTTTATTTAATTGATACGATAAACGTTTACATATTCATGGCTAATTTTAAATGCTACGAATTATGCGGCATTGCAATAAAATTCGATTGATTTGTGTTCATGGTGCATTAAATGGATTTTGCCTGATTTTTATTTTTTATGAATACAATTTAAATGCAAAATGTTGCACAATATTTTAATTACATGGAATCAATTAGTACATAAAAGCATCAATTAGTTTAATGGGACAAATAAACCATATCCGTGGTTGAACAGGAGTGATGTCATTGCGAAACATCTATATTGGTACTTTCCTTAATTATCGTCTTTATATTGTATACGAAGTGTTAAATCGTTTCGGTATTGATAAGTTAGATACTAAAAAAAACATTTACTATATTTTAAATTAAAGAAAGACATGCATACAATTGGAAATGCTAAATACTCGAATGGGTAACGGCTTAATGTATAATTATGCATTGTAGAACAATGGCAATAGGTATCCATATAGCTTCAACTGTTTACTTTTTTTGTAAATGGATTTCAGACGAATCAAAACTACGGACGGTTCGAAGTTTTTAGACTGCGTTTAGGTCCCTATAAAAATAATAGGCTTGTCGTCCAAATGATAAGTTTAAGAGAAATTCCTTACGAATAAAATTAATTAATTTGTAGCGAAAATACTTGAACGATTAATAGGCGCATGTTTGACCGATACTGTTAAGAAATACACTCCCATACTGTAAACCGATTACAGAATTTAAGTATATTGGATATTTGGTCTTAACTCATTATTCGTAAAAATGGGTTTTTCGAGACACAAATAACTTGAAAACTTAGCAATGCAATGTCGCTGGATATTTCATGTATTCATGTAAATCCCAGGCTTTTGTGCTAAATAATTGCATATATATATTTACTGGTTATAGATGTTTACTTGCTTTTATTCAATGTTTCATGTTATGTTATTAATTTTTTCTACTGACGACTTATTTGAGGATAAAAATTGACAACCAGCAAGTGTGTATGACGTTTCGCCTTCTATATCCAAGTCATAAATATAGAAAGTTTTTCTGTAAATACGTAGGAAAACAGAATTCTCATCAAAATAGCCAACGTTCACAATATCACAATATCACAATTTTTAATGTTCAGCCAGTAGCAGTAAAAACCAAAAATAACAAGCCATGCAAATATAATTATGGTCAATATTAATGTATTTAAAGTACTTCGCTATTAATACTAAAAGTTGTTTTGGTTCGCCAGATTGTTTTTTAAATAGCTTTACTCGCATATAAATACTTATTGCGCAGTGTTATGTTTTTAAAATGTTGGTAACCTATTTTTTCAATCTTAATATAAATTTAAAGCATGTTTACAATATTAAGCACTCATATGATAGTGTTTTGGCAGATTTTTAAAACATGGACAATGCTTAATTGTCAATATTATTGTGTTTTCTTGTATATTTATAAAATTACCTTATATACATAATTTAGTTGTTTTCGTATACTTTTATAAATTCAAACTGTTTGGAAGCAAACACAAATCGTCAGAAAAAAGTGCCCACAGGTCTATTATTATGATAGTGAAGCTACAAAAATGAACACGAAGTACAAACTTTTCAGCCGTGCTTCTGTGAACGGCTTTCTCGAACATGGTAAAAGATTTTTCAGTTCTCCCCAAGGAGTGGCTTTATGGTATTTTAAAGTTTTTCAAAACAATTGGCACGATTTGTACCTATCCTTCAGCGATAAATTGACTTTAATTTACAAGAATAGTTATAAATTAACTCTCTACGAAGTTTTAGACGTTATATATAATTTGTTTTATGGAACTTTTCAAATTGTATTCATCCTGATAGAACCTGCAATACATTCAAATCTGAATTGGACTTTAATCATTTTATATACTTTAGTAATTCTCACGTCCACTTGCTGCGTACTATTTCATTATATACTGCAGCAACATTCAAAAAATCTCCAAATCTCATTCAATGCTTTGGTAAATTTAAAGTTTTGCTTTAATAGAGGTAAGTTACTACAAGTTTTGTACTTATATTATAAAACATAAAGGTGTACTCATTATTATTTTCTAAACGTTTCAGTTTACGCAATAGACTTGACCATGAATCCCAGATGTATGGATAAATTTACTCGAAGGAGTAATAAATATCTCTTGATGGCACAAACGATTTGCAACCCATTACCACTTTACCCTTTGCTTGCTTTCATACTAGTACAATTTAATATCGATCCAACATATTTCATTCTTCAATATATGATTGGTGCAACACAGTTTGACAGTTTGTGTAAACATTCCATGGTATATTTTGCAGGCCAAGAAATAGGTAGAAGTATTCTTCTCACGGCATATATTGCATGTGCACCCATTCGCTATTTTACTTTTATAATTGTTTTGGATTGTTGTCGAGTGCATATGTATGACTATATCTTGTCATATTTGTGGTCAAAATGTGGTAAAATCTCTTCTTTAACCTTGTATCGAGTATACTGCCAAGTCCGGTTGTGTCATTTCCTGTTGAATGAGTTTTTCCGTTCATTTTATTGTATTTTTATGGGTTTTTGTCAAGTTTGCGTTGTGTTCCTGTTTTGGATAACGATAAGAGCTTTTGGAAAAATTCATTTCTTAATTTGGACATCCCTACTTTTAATAGGTATTCAAACACTTTTTGGTACATCAGTCTATATGGGATCTTGCTTCGAAGCGCATCAACTTTCTGAAAATATTGTAAGAATCAGTCGATTAGGAACAAGAAATAAAGCAAGTAACAAAGTGTGGAGAGCTACATCGAGTGTCAGAATGCATTGTGGACAATATTTCCAGGTATCAAGCGGTACTGCTTTAAGGAGCCTGCATCTAATGCTTAACAATTTGGCATCATTGGTGTTGTTGAATATAAGCTAATGTACTATTCAAAAATCTTAAACTAATTTTATGTTTGTATGTGTATTATGTTCCTTTATGTATTCAGCAAAAGTTTATGAGGCATGTTCTAGAATTGTCGACAGAAGTAAATTTTTAAGAGAATATTATTTTGACCTAACCAAAAAAACTCTTCTGCAAATCGTATGAATTTATTTTCTGGCCAATTATTTGCATGCATTTTCTGGCCGGTTATTTGAAATGTTTTGCTAATCGCATTAAATTTGTATTAAAATTACGCATGGAATTGGAAAATCAGATGCCTCTGAACTTAAATTATGCACTAGCAGCAAAAATGTATACCCTTTAATAAGCGAATGATTAATTTACTTTTTTACTTTCTCTAAGAAATACTAAAGTAAACTGAATTTTTCTGAAGGTAGGAAATTATAAGTTTGTTTTAAAGCATTACGTGTGCATGTAAATACATGAAACAATCCCAATATGAATTTTTTCTACTAAAAGACTTTTCTCATGTCCGTCGGCACTTTTTCAAGTACAGCAGTAAGTACAAGTTGTGATTTGAAATTTTAACTATTGTATGCTCGATTCCAAATCGAATGTACGCAAATGTAGGGTTCCCTGTTCAGTATGCTCTTCCGTTTGGCGTTGCAATTTTGTTGTGGAGGTACCTTTGTAATATAATGAACGATAACTTTTGCTACATTTAAATTGCCAGCACGGCTTCTCGAAGATCAGGCATGCAAGGCATTCTCCTGCCTATCAGTTTTGAAATGCTTACGGACACATCCTTGTCTTAAATATTGGTGATGAGTGGGCTATCTTATAATTTATCAACTCAAACGCCGACCAAGTCAGCTTGATTGAGGAAGAGGATGCATTGTTAAATATATTAGGAAACGTGTCATTTTTGTATACAGATACGCTATTTGTACAAATAAAAGAAGAAAAGTGGAATCATTTGGGAAATTTTGTTTGTCCAGAAAGTTTAATGTACCGAATATACTATTCGAATAACATGCCAGCATAATTTTTTTGCACGTACTTGATATTTGCATAAGTTTTTATTTTTGACTTGTGTTAAACAAACAGTATTTTCACTAGAAGGTAAAATTTTTGACCGGATAATAATTTTTTATGCACGCTTTATCTTATTAGATGATAAATACATGCTTTTTTACGAAAGAAAATAAATTCATTTACCAGGGAAAAGCGTTATTTTGGTTAGCTCAATAATTTAATGCCAATTGTTAATAGTTTAATGAAAATACCGCTCACACATTACTGAATTTATTTCATGTAACGATTAGTGGTGTGTTTTTGAGGATGGTTTCCATCATGTACAAGAAGCCGTAAATAAGTTGAACAAAGCTTTAGGGATTTTTGTTAAGAAAACTCATCATTAATCTTTACAAAATCATAGGTGGGTTTTTCAACAAATGCTTCATTTAGGCTACGCTAAAAAACCAAGCAGTCTAAATAAAAATGTCTGTGTCGAAATTTAGCTTTACGAACATTTAAAAAACTGTTTCAAATTGCATGATCTAGGAGGATTCATAAAATACTTTTCACGAACAAAAATTATACGATATGTTTACTTGGTTATAAAATAATTTTTTTAAAGGTTTTACTTAAAATTAGTGAGCTGACGTATATTTCTGAAAACAGATATTCGATGTTCATATTTTTTTGAACGAAAGTGGCCGAGAGATTACCACAAAGCCACGTATTAGAATCAGTTCATTCTTATTTGTAAATAAGTTTACGTAAAAGGATTACCTAACCTAGTTTATATGAAATTATTGACAACAGCCGAAATAGGAATTAAATTTGATAATATTCTAATATCGTGTTTTCGTTTCAGAAAACTTTGGTCAAACAATTAAAAAGCTTTTGTAATGGGTATACTACGATAAAAGCCCAGTTAGTTTGTCTAACTAAACGTGTTAAAAAATAACCATTAGGCATAAGTGTTTATTCAATTCCTGGCTTAAATTGTAGAGGGATTTTAAGAGAACATGGAATGGGATGAAATCCATATTTATTTTGACATCACTCTCTATTCTTCGTCCTCATGTGTCTTACACATAAAACTTTGCCCCTAAAGAAAAGTTTTAAGTTGGATCATAGGTTTGAGTTGTCTCAGCAACTTAGATGTAACTGCAAGCTTTGTTTCTCTTCATAATACATATGTAAGAGCCCTTATTGTGAAAATTCGAGCAATGTCAGAATACAATAATTACCTTTTCGACTCAAAATATTTTTGTTTTTAAGAGAACAAAATACAAAAACAAGTTTCAATATCGTAACTAGTTTGTTGACAAGAAACTTTGCCGCACAGTGTAAGAAAGTATATTTACCGTTTCTTGGAAAGTTTTGATGCGCGCAAAATACAGATCAATTTTAATAAAATTAATAATTACAAAAAAAAACAAGTATTAGTTCTTGTTACATAAACTGAGAAAAACAACAAACTTATTCAATAACCAGTTCATTTAAACAAGAACATTGTTTGTATGGTAATTCAAAATGTCCTTCTAAATGGTTAAATTAGAAATCACTGAGATAAATATAGTGGTTCTTAAATTAAACATCAACCAAATTCACACATGACGCAAAAACACTCACACACAATAAGACGTATAAAAATCTAATCCAGTAGTTCGCCCATTTTAAACCCATCTTTGTTTGAATGCCTTTGTGACATCTACGTTTCCAAAATGCTCTTGTCCGACATATTTTTACCTGTTCTTCTAGAGGCAAATCAATCCTCGCCTCAAATAAGCGGCCAGATGTTTGCCTACACCCCCTCCAAAACTAATTCTTTTGAAGTTATCACCAAAAGGAAACTTGGCCATCAAATCCGATGTTTATTACATTCATTCGTCGTCATTCAAGGGATTTTCCGAATATTTCATTCCACATCATCCCCATCAAGTGAATCTTATATGGGATCTAAAAGGTTGGAAACAAGCTTATGTCTAGTTGTGATCATTTCATCTATATTGATAGCTGAGAGGTACCGAATACGAGCCAGCTCTTCCAAAGAGTACACTACATACTATAATAGCGTTTTGATTTCCGAGTCCAAATACGAAAAAGGTTTGTACTAGTTTTTAATATTGAATATCATACACATAAGTCAGCTTTTAAATACGTTTATTCTGTGGCATTTTAGGTTTTGAGTATGACATACTGAAAAAGTCTAAAATGGCCAAACAAGCTTTGTATCTAACGAAAATTATGTGTGGGAAGGCATCTGCACCAGTGATTGCAATTGCTTGCGCTTTTGATCCATCCGTACCATTTAACATAACATGGTTTCTGAAACCATTAATTCTGCTGATTGATTCAAAGGTGCCACTATTTAGAAAATTTATAGCCCTTTTGCTCAACTTTTTATGTTGGCAATCAATGGCCGCTCAAGGCTTTCGTTAAACAACCGATGTTCGTATCGGCACCATGTCCTTAACCTACTGCCTTCAAGTAGCCCACAGGTATGTCTTTAAAATAATTGCACTACAATGTACTATCAAGATGGGTTCCTACATTACATAATATTTATTAATTTTAGGAACCTGTCAAAGGCATTTAAAAGGCCTGAAATAGATAATACTGGAATAGGATCCAACTCTGCATTTAATATATACCGCTCAGTTCACTTAATGGTGATTCGATACAACAATATAATGCACACCCTGCTCTTTTTAACTCTACTAACAATGGGAGTAGGCCAAGTTGTGTGTGCAGTTACATTCATTCGCTGTAAAGCATCCGAAGTTCCAGTTGCTCTTCTCGTATTTTTGATGGTTTGCACGATGCAAGCAACGCTCATAATGGTATATGTTTACGGGTTTGCTGGAGAGTTTCATGACGAATCCAAGAAGTCTTTAAAATGGCTGCATGAGCAGAATAGAAATAGAGTCGATCTCGTGCCACGACGGGAACGCCTGTATGCCGAAAAATTTCTGGCTGCTTGCCAAATTCAAAAGGTTCAATTTGGGTTGTCCAATTTTATTGAAAAAACAACACCACTAATATTCCAGCTGTACTGTTTGGATCGAATTATTGATTTACTTTTGCTCAATTAATTGATGTAATCAGTATTATTTCCGTACAGGGTATATTTATGTATAAATTTTTACAAGTTAATTAGACAAGCTATAAAAATTGAGCAATAAGAATTCTGAATTAAGATAGTGTAGCAAACTCACTACCATTACTATCTTTAATAATATTAACCATTAATATTAACTATTCTGTCGTTTGAGAAATAAGTAGAAGCGTTCACATGCAATTTACAATCAAAAGTGTTAAATTGTTATATCTAATGTTGTTATATGTATTTATATTTAAATATGAGTTTGGGGCAAAAATGTTCAACTTTACGTAAACATTCCAATACATTTTTCTTGAACAAGAAATGACTAGTAAAAGCTGTTCTGTTTTTCATTTTTCGGTATACAATGGGCTGGGGTAAGTTTGTAACAAGTGTATGCACAACAAACTATTCAATATATTTTACAACCAACTAACCGTAAAATGTTTATTATTATTAATAAATAAAGTATTGCTTCAATGAATTATAAATTATCTTATTGGTAGGATCATGAGCAATATATAATTGTAACACAATTTGAACCAATCTTATGGTAAATCACCTTACATAATTTGTTAATCATATAAAAGTAAGCATAATGCATTTATTTGTAATAAAACCGCAAAGATAAGTCATTTTTTAAACTACCACGTTTCAAATACGAGATTCTATAATTTTTAACTGTTACTAAATCAATTTCAGCAATACATTTACCATACCCAGAAAACGTTCAAATAAATTAATTTTGCCAAATTACGCATACGACAAATTTAAATGCTAACATTTTAAAATTAAATTATACAGTACTGTACTTAAGCATATTTTGAATTATCGGCATAAACTTTTTTTGATGATTTTTTTAGCATCCGAAATTTGCTAACCTGATACTTATTTTGCTAAACGTTACTTATTTAAATACTAGGGCTTTTATTTCCCAGACTGAGCTGATGGTAGCTTCCCTGAAAGGTAGGGATAATGTAATTTCCTTGTAAATTTAGGTCAACATCCAGGTTTATCAAACCATTTGTGTTTTTGTTCAAGACTTTAATGACAACCAAATTTGTGATTTTCTATAAACCCATCGATGACAACTAATCACGACAGCTTTCAACAATTTAAAAATGTTCCTTCTTAATTCTATAATAAACCAAAGTCCTCCAACCACTAGTCCACT
>JAQFXM010001244.1:0-34388 GCA_034693345.1 Entomobrya multifasciata
AGAGTTAGGGTGTCTCAATTTGTAATATTTCTACACAGTAAACTATGTAGTTTTCAAATATACCCGGCGAAATTCCCATCAAATTTTTAATTATTAGGAATTCGAAGTTGAAAAAATTCCATACCTTTATTATACAGGCTTTATGTATCTTTAATTCCAAGAGTATATATAACGTTAGCCAATAATGAGGTTTTAAATAGTAGTAATATATGATTGGATTTTAGGTATGAGACGATCGGTTTACTTCACAAAATATTTTAACAAAGTGCGATGAAATTTCCAAAGATTTCTTAAATATTCTTCATATTTATCGTTGAATCAGAAACGTTTCTTCGAAAATTAAGTTACCATTGTCTTCCACTGTGAATTCTAAATTTATTGTTCATTTAGTTTGGCTTTATTTTGTATATCAAAGGAGCACATGCATGCTAGCCATAGTCCCTAGTCTCTTGTCTCAAACTGACTATCAGTCATGGTAACCTTAAGTATTAATTTGGCACGGAATTCGCTCAAATACGAATTTGAACTAAAATTAGCAAATATATTCAAATGATAATTTTTGGAAAAAGACGCAAGCTACACGTATACTTACTCAGGACGAGAAATCACAATTAATATAGTTTAATCGATAATATATCGAAAATAATGATTTTTTCTTAATTATGTGGAACACATGTGGTTAAAAAAAATATTTTACCCTAATTAGGACACTTTTCCGTTAGCAGTTTATACCGTCCAGAACTACAGAATCGTTTGGAATATTTATGAATTTCACCTTCGAACGTCCATTTTTTATTAAAACATAAAACATTATATGTAATTTTCTTTCCAATGTGTTGCAACTTGCAACTGTATTGTATGTATGTATTGCACCATATAATCCAATGAAGTTATATGGACTTTTGGTCGAAATTATCCATTTATTTTGATAAATTATTTCTTTTAATGTTAAAAACTTTCTGAGGTGGTTTTTTCTACATATGGTCGTGAAGGTTACAATCGATGATACTTTTGTGTGCTTTATGATTTATTAAAAATGACGTCAGTAACTTCGGTTGAATGTGCTGCTTTTGGAGATTAAATTTATTTGAAAACTTAAACCTTAAGCTTTAATACACAAGTGCTTCTCTAAGATATGTAAAAATAAAAATACCTGTTGAATAGTATATTGTCAAATGTGCTGAATTAAGTTTATTTTTTGAAATGAAAGACAAAATTATCTTTTTTATAGTAGTCAAAATGATGTAATAACTTATTTGATATATATTTACAATTCCCAAAAGTTATCTATAAATCACAACATCGTTTCAATAAAGTACTTTCAATAACCCACAATTTTTTACCAATTCATCTTCTGTTTTTAATGAAATTTAGGATTTAGCACCAGATTCGAAACCAATTTAGCTTATTGAAAAACTGAAAAAATGTCCTTCTCCAGATCTCCATTAACAGACAACACCTTAATCATCTTTACATTTTTGAATTCTGTTAGCAATCCTTGCAAAACTAATTCAACACCAAAATTCACAGGTAAGCCCAGAACTTGTTCAGGAACAAAATTCCTTTCAAACAAGTCGGCTACGGATGATGTTTGTTTATTACTATCATGTAATAATAGGTTATCATGATTTAAAAATCTGACTTTATTTAAATTTGGAAATAAACTAAACATTTTCTTCAATATCTTCGGGTACTTTATAAACTGCGCTGGCAGCGACAACTTAACCAAGTTATTGGTCCCATTCTCAAAACCGAATTCCTCACTTTCTAGTTCACTCATATGCTCATCAAATTTAGTATTTCCACATACCCCCACATTTAATGCCTTCAAGTTTGGTAAATACTTCAATAGCTGAAATAATTTATTCACTGGATTGTGAAATTCGTGATACAACGAATACTGAAGAGACAAGCATTCCAACTTTTTCCAGTAATCTGGTAAATACCATAACAAACGTGTAAAGTTATCAAATTCCGACGCACTTGTGAATTCGCCTAATTTCAGATATTTTAGTTTTCCAAAAACTGGTGCTTGAGAATTTGACCACTGAAGATTTTCAAAGTACGAATACCAGGATTGCTGAATATTAATGACTTGTAATGTCTCCACTTGGTTGTGATACGCTTGGAGGATATATTGAGTCACTGAAGAGTACATTATTTTGATAGATTTTAAATTTCGATGAATTGGTAAAATTTTAAATGGATCCCCATCCGAATCTGACACTGCAATATTGACTCCTTTTATTAATAAACACTGCAAATTAGGTGTCATCTTTAAAATTTTCGAGAGATCACTCAACAATAAATTTAATTTATCAAACCCGAAATCCAAAATAATAGAAGTAAAATGGATGCAAAATTTATCTAAAATGTTATTAAACGTTTTCAGTGGGTCGTTCCACTGATAATGCCCTCTGGGTCTGAAGCCCCGACGTCTTCTCATTTCCTGAATGTGCCATAAAGGACGATTGTGATAATCCTCTTCAATAAATGTCCAATCTGCTGAACTCTCCCCGTGAGTTAGTGGCAATGGTACTTGAATTCTTCGGAAATAAATTCCCCGATGGGGAAATGGGTTATTAGGGTGATCACCCATATCATCAAGAAACTTGGTAAGTTCGTCGTTTGTGGAGAAAGCCATATTCATTGGAAGAAATCGTTCCATAAAACCATGGTTAACCCCGGGTTTGGTTTCTCCATTAGAGTTTTCCCAATTCCACAGAGACAACTGTTTCTTTTCCAAAATATTATCGATTAAAGGCTTAAACCGATGACAAGTCAATCGGCAAGCTAACATTGATTTGGGATCAATTTTCATCAAATATTCGAAAATAGACGAGAGTATCTAAAAGTGAGAAGTCAGTGATTATCGACTTTTGTCGTGCTTTATACTACCAAACTTACAAAATAACAGTAACAACAGTATTTTACCTCAGGTGGTAACCTGTCAGGATCAAAGTCAAAATCCAAAGGTTGTTGAATTTGAGCCTCAACATTATCAATCCCTCTTAAAAACTCTGCTCCCGGCATATTACACACGACTAATTAACTGTACTACAAAACTGCAATTAAGAAACAATTTATTTGTTTTATACATTTGCTCGTATTTTGTTGTCGTACACAAGATATTTTTTATTTAACTTAGATATTTAACTTACAATTCCCAAATATTAGTTATATCACATAAATACCTATACACTTTTAGGCGGCTTTTAATTTTATTGTTGTCTATAAAGCTTCTTTTTTGTCAGGTGTTTTTGCACTTGTTTTACGTTTTGGTACAGCACTGTCTGCTATCGTATCTCATCATGTGTGTTGGTCGACACAGGTGAAAAACTCAAGGTGAACAGCTTTGCTTTAAACGTCTAAGTATGAGTGCAGCATCAATTGAGCTGCTGGATGTGCATTCTAAATTGCAGGTGAGTGGTTTTTTGCTGCATTCAGTGTGTCAATGAACTATTCTAATCAAGTCGTTTTGCTGATCTCTCGATCTGATGCTTTTGCTACACGATCGAATGTAACCAAGAAAAGCTTAATAATGCTTATAAATATGTGTGTATGCTCAGTCAGTAAGAGGCTTCATACAAATTTTGAGAATGTTTTGGAATCGCATTCATTAAAGCGTAGAAAAGTAATTTAAAATACTATTCCAAACCGTTTTTGGTTTAAAATTTATTTTTGTCAAAAAAACAGCAAAAAATTAATAAATCAGGTTTATTCACTTCAAAAAATATATCGTAAACAAACTTTGTAAAATTTATTTTCACAAACGTATTTATATCTTGAATAAAATTTTTGGTTTGTCTGTTTCGGTACAAACTTTCCTTGTCTGATAAAATCAATCGCTGACAATTTCGTTATAATGTGTTCTCTGTAAAGTTATTCAAATAATGCAGCATTAGATAAATGCACTAATTACCATATTATCATTTCACCTATATATGTATAAACGGTATTTATAAAATATTACCTCAAAAATACTCGTCATATATTTATGCAGATTATTTGCTGTTGGATGCTCTGCATAAATATTTTGTAGTCTGCTTTGTTCGAAGCCTTGAATAAACATTTGCATTACAGTGGCTTTCTCTGAACTTTCCAGTTCATCGTTTAGAACTCCAGTAAACTCCACTTGCCGTCTTTCGGAACCCAATGGCTTGGCACTGTACTCCAGTCTTCCTTGAGAGATATCTATGTAGCCATTAATTGCAATGTTGTATCGGTATACTACAGTTTCTGATAATCCTCCTGTTGCCGTGTATGTCCAGTTCCCATCTCCTGAAAATGGTGGTCTTAAAAACTGGGTTCCATTTGCTGTATATTTGCCTTGAAATTTTATAGCACCTCTGTTTTCCAGAGTCAAATAAATACGCTGCCTTTTTGTGTCAACTTCAACAGAGAAATTTAGTTCATTTGATTCGGCTGCATGACCAGACATTTGTTCTTCTCGAATTGTACAAAGAACGTTTACAAATAAGCTACTATCGTTTAGTAACAATACCGATGATGGATTAGGAGTTGTGGGGTCAAGATTACTTTGCCGAAGCCAAGCTGGATATTCTTTCAAGTTATTTTGAAGAAACCTTTCAAAGTTGTAAGTTTCACTATTCCATTGAGCTGATAGGCAGCCCACAATGGACCAAATAAAAAATAGGAAAATGTGTGAACAGAAGTGCATAGTGAACAGTATTTTTTATGGAATTCTTTTCTAACGATGTAAATCGATTTTGACTGACTTGGTATAATTGTTTTCATCAATTGAATTTATACAAAGTGTTATCAAACTTATGTGTGTGCTTGGCTGGTTAAGTGTGTACGTGACTGAATTAGTTTATTTTTATGGAAACAGTTCACCCTAAAAATGATGATAGCATTGCCATTGAATTGTCAATCATTCTCAAAGTATTTATAATGGTCGGTGCTGGATTGTGGACTATGAAATGAAACTTTGTATGCTGACTTGCTACACATGTTGCAATTTTTTACATTCGTCGTGATTTGCGGTCATGTTATGGTCACACTACATCATTTGTTATTTTGTAGACACGTGATGCATAGTTGATCTGCTGATTCTCACGAGATAACCCAAGAAATATATTAAATAACGAAAACTTATCTCATAAACTATTTCAGTATAATGGTAAGTTTACACTTGAACACAATGCCTAACCTTAAATTATTATTGAATTCTAGTTAAGGGATACATCCAAATATTATTTGAACCGCAACAGAAACTTTTAAGGCATTTATTTGTATAATTTACTGTAATGCAATACGACTGATTTCTGCATATACATATGTAAGATAACAAGGGAATATTTATTTCAACAAAATTTGGTAATATGCAGTATGAAGATGGTAATATGTTTTCCTTCGTTTTATATATACAATATATTTGATGAACGTTCAGAGAATTTATGTTTTGAAAATTGATGGCTATATTTTGAGGAATATTAACCTCGAGGTTTCATTATCAAGCTTTCATTTCTGATATTCAATTTAATTTAATCAATCAGCAAATATTCCAAATTATTTCAAATCGACAATTTTTAATCAGTGAAACAGTTCACTTGTAATTTTTTAAATGATGACATAATGTATAAAGTAAAATTTCTCACATTATTTTAAAACAGAATAAATACTTTTGGTTTTAATAATGAATACGTTTTTAAAGTTTGAAATATTGAAAAGCTTTAGGGTGCTCCGACAATTTCATAGTAGTGATTTTTCTAAAAACAATAAAAACATGAAATTAGCGCTTTATTTTGTAAATTACATATTAAATGAAAATAAATTAATAACTTTGTACCGCGAAAAGATCCGTAAAATACAAATGAATCAATGAAGATGCAGGATGGCCGGTATACAGTTGTTGAATTCTTGTTTTTTCATAAGCCTCGAGGAAATCTTTGGTGAGGTATTCCTTTTCAACTTCACTAAACACTTCTTCGATCACACCATCAATCATAACTTGAGTATCGCTTCCAACCAACGATTGTGCCTTATACTCAGCTTGTCCTTGGGCGATATTGATGTATCCGTTTTGCTCAATGGAATACCGATAAGTTATGTTTTCGCTTAGCCCTTGGTTTGTAGTGAAATTCCATTTACCTTCTCCAGCATACGGTTCCCCAGGAAACACTGTACCATTAGCGGTGTATGTTCCTTGAAATGTGATGGGTCCACTGTTTTCGAATTTCAAGTAGATAAATTGTCGCTCAATATCTACTTCTGCAGAGACCTTCAACTGGTTACTGGCATTTGAGTGTCCAGACATTTGTTCATTTTTGATGGTAAGATAAGATGTGTATATTACTTCTCGAGCATCTAGGAGAACAACTTCGTTGGTATTTGATGCCGTGGGATCTCTATTGGTTGATTGAAGCCAAGCAGGGTAATCGGTGAGAGATTTTTCCAAAAACATTTCAAAGTTGTAAGTTCGACTGTTGTTCTGTGCTAGAGACATGTAGCTCAAAGAGCATACAAGTAAAGGTAAAACAAATGTGAAGGATTTCATTTTGATTTATTTTGGTCAATATTTTACAAGTGAATAAAGTCTTGAACAATTCAATGTGTTCACTGATGTGATTAATACAAGAGTGAAACTAAATTGCGGTAAAGATTGATTTATAAAGTATTCACTTTAATTTTACAAGTCGTGTTATGTTATCTGCAAAAAAGATTAAATCAGCGTACGTGATTTTGGTAACTTAAATGATGGTGAACATTGCCCAGTTATATTTGGTGAACATAATTTTATCAACGATTAGTACTTATCAATAATAACCTTCGGTGCTTACATATAAATTCAATTCATGCTCTGCACCTGAAAAATCTGTTTGAGTTAAATATCAAAGTCCAAAGCATTTCGAACTTCGATCCGTTTGTTAGTAAAATTGCTTACAGTGGTCATTATATTACAATAGAAAGTTCAACAAGATGTTGCAAAACATTTTGCAATTTAATTATCAGAAAAAATTATTGACAGCTAAATTTTCCTATTTAAAAATAAGTTTAATCAATAATCAAGACACAATAAAAATTTCATTTGAGCATCAAAACGTTAGACAAATAATCGGATATCTCTTTAGTATAGCATTAAACATATAGAATATTAATTGGTAGTGCTGACATATCATTTACTTATTTCGATATTGATCGCTTTCTCAATGCAGTTCGAAAATATTCTTTCTTGAAGAAATTTCTGCATAATTTTGCTAATTTAAAAGAAGGATATGGTATTAATCTGAATTTCTTGTGTACATGGCATTTAGTCTTACATCTAGTCAAACGAATGTAAATTCCATATAGCCAAAGTTTAATTCCCTTGAAATATTTTATGATAGCATAAAGTTTTACCCTAATTTTACCCCTTAAGCGAAATATATACCACACCATGTTGTATATAATGGCACACATTAGAACTATAAAACAACTAAACATATGACCAGCACCAATCATCCCAATTGCCGATGTAATTTTTAAAGGAGTCGGGATATTTTGTAAACTTTTGGCTACCGGAGACCAAGAAACTTTTTCCCTTTGACCTTTCATAAAATTTATAATTTCCTGAATTCGCTTTTCCACGCCAGCCTCAAGAAATCTATTATACAATTCATCAATTTTTGCTGCAAATGGCCCCCACATGAAATAGCCAATTCGTAGTCCATGAAAAACTCTTTGCGGAATTTCAATATATCCGCAAATATACTTGTCTTCTATAACAGCATAGTCTGTTTTACCAAATATGCCCGTAATTGTAGCACTTGAGGAATACACATTTGTTCCAATACCCAGTATTTTAGAACTTTTTACTGTAGTAATATAATGAGAAAAATTTGCAAAATCAGTTAATCCTTCTTCTAATGATAATAAATCCGCGAATTTGCTTACTCCAAAAGCTGTAGCAAAAGCATTTTGTAGCTCTGGAGACATAAATTGCAAAATTTGACTACGATCGTTCTTTTTCAGCAAATAAATTTTGTATCCAATTTTTGCTAGTTCAGCTAATGTAGTTGGAAAACAAAAGTTGAGAAACTTTGTGGTAAACGTTGCTGAAAATACTAGTGATAACATCAGAATGCCTATAATATACCCAATTACTAGTGCTGGCCTATGCTTGTAGTTGAACCGTTTTCCAACTAAATGCCAAAGTAAATCTAATGCATGACAAATATTTTTATATAGAAAGGCGTATATTCCAACAATAAAAAGTAAAGTTGCCCAAATCTTTCCTTCCAGAATTGAAAATGTTTGATCCCAGTTTTGAATAATTAGATCCTCAATTACACTGCAGTACATAACCATTGTTTTCGATGCTGAAACCATTCTTAATATTGATTTGTGGTAGAGTTCAACATGAGGATATTCTACACTTAAGACTGGTAACCATTTCAATGTTAGTGGTGCTGGATATTCTTCCCAATTCGTGGTAAAGGTTATATTAAATACTTGCACGGATAAAAGCATTGGTACAATATATCCCCCAAGACAAGTGGTTATCTTGGCGTAGAATAATTTACGATTTGTAGTGATGCAGCTAGGATTGGCAAGTATTCTCTTAATTTGATTCCGGTCAAGTTGGGATGGCTGCCAAAGTGCTAGTGTAGAATCACGGTTTCTCTTATAGCATATTGAGTATACGTCATGCAGTTTGTAATGAGGCAATTGTTGTATACTTGTATAACTTATTGATAAGTGGACTTTACTAAGAGGACATACAATTGATACGGTATTAGTTTCAGCATAATAAAATATTAATGGAACACTAAAAACAAGATTCTCGTTGTCTGCGTTGTCAAATTGCAATTGTGCAGAAATTATATTTATAAACGAAGCATGATATGAGTTCCGATATATAGAGTTTTCAATTACAGTAAACGTTCCATTAAGAGTATTTATACTCATCAGAACGATTGTACAACACGATGGTCCGTAATGCCCTGTGCTTTCCGTCAAAGTTTTGGCAAGGTTGGAATCATTTTCAGAATAATTTTCCTGGTAATGAACAATTAAGTAATTTGCTGAGTAGACAGTCCGAACGCTGATTAGCTGAATGTTAGTTTCCTTAAAATGGTCGGTGAAATTCCAAACGTATTCCATTTCCGAGTTATCTGTAATAACCTGGGTTGAACAAAGCTTATCCATTTGCAATACTTTAGGCATCAAAGGGCTTACAACAGTTAGCAAAACTAAAAATCGTAACATGGTGTTAGACTTGTATACTTTTTTAGTTTCAGCTAACACAAATTTAATACGATAATCGGAAAAATGATAGTCTGCAAGTATATCTAGTGGAGTTTACGACGTATTCAAAAATGGAAATGACTGCTTCAATGGAAAAACTTAGGGGAAATACACAAGGCTTGTTTTATATTTTGGCTTCTAGCAGTTTTGTTTAAAGGTTGAAAATAATTTATGTGGTAAAAAAGGGCACACGTTTTATGTAAAAGAGAAAATAATTCTTTTGGATCTCGATGAAACAACCAGATATGCTAAATTACTACCGTTGGTACGAAAGATAGATGTTCGTGTTTAGTTCTCAGTGTAGATTAATTATACAGGAAAATTTCTGAATATTTTCGATCCATACTGATATTTGTTACTTAAACAAAAGGAAGTTTCGTATATTTGTGTTTTATATTTTGAAGGTATAATTATGAACTTTGTAAACATATGACTCTCTTATTATCTTGGAAAATATGGATAATTGGGGAAAGAAGTACTAGTTTACTGTAAAAAAGCCAGGATGCAAACCAACATCAAGTTTTGGTCTATTTGGTGAAACGTTTTGCAGAAAAATTAAAATAATGTCTGAAATTTACGAGATGGTTAAACTCATGAGCTCAACGCCGTAAATTGTTTTGACATGATTTGGTTTGGTTATGTTTGCTATTTGAACAGATTCAAGCTTGATAAAGCTTCTTTCATACAAAAAAGCATTAGTAAAACTCAAACTGAATTTCGAAGCAATAACGTTTCATACTAATACTAATACTTTTGCATAATTTAGACAGTTAGGTCATATAGGCCTAATGAAATCGATTGCTTATTGTACTATAATAGAAACAATTGCCAAAACTAAAAATTAATGCGAACTCCTCGATGTCGTACTGAGTCATATCAATAGTTATCAAAAATGAATATTTTTCTATCGTATTGAAAACTAAGATAGCTTATGAAGGACTTTTATTTGGATGCATTTCGTGTAGACCGATTTACAAACATATTATTTACTTAAAAGTAATCTTAGTGTACGTTTATACCAAAATGAACTTATGGAACCATTGTAAGTGTAAAAAACACATTTCGTTGGCCATTTTATTATCAAATTTTTTGGTTTGCCTACCCTTGTACCATATGTCTCGTTTGTACACACAGTAATAAAGTCCTCTGTAAAATAAACTTTAAAAGGGCAGGACCTCTAGATCTATCCATTTTGTGAAACGGACCGACTGCTAAACTAATGGGCTTACAAGATTGCCAAAATTTACGAGACCAATTGCAATAGTATTTATACTTTACTTTTCCTAATATACTAGATGATAATAGAATCGTACAGCTACCAAAATCTAATATCAAGCAGCACAATCCTGTTAACACGACAAACAAAGTTGCAATTATTAATGACATAGGTAATATTGATCCATACTCTAGCAACATATATAAGAAACATACTCCCATAAAACTGCCCACAAACTGGATCGTAGGCCAGATATATGTTTTAAAAATTGCGTTACAAACAACCACAAAAATTTGCAAAAATATCTGTAAGCCATTGCAGATCGGTAATAATTTTGGCGTTGATGTTTCCCATTTTTGATCACATATAAAACTTGTGAAATACTCTGATTCAAATTAGTTAAGATAATCAAGCTTAATGCAGTTGTAAATGGGCCAACAAAACTAGCGGGTAGAAACAAAATAATCTGAATCAGACCACGGATGACTCGAAATGTCATACTGCAACCAAACGTGTGCGAAAAAATTCCATGTATTTTATCAGTAAAAACGATTGAAATCACAAGTATGACTAGATTAAAAACTACATGAGCAATTACAGTAAAATAAACTAATATAAACACTAAAAAGAATTAAGTTATTTGTTCTTCTGAGATTACAATTTAATTTGACCACACCATCGGGATGTCGTTTAAAAATATTTAGTAAAATGCAAACCCGATCTGCATTTTCATTACACACTTTAAAATAAGTGGCTTGGGCCATCACGCACATGAATAATAACCCTTGTCAAACAATAAAACACACCGACCTTCCCACAGAATGTACCAAAAAGTACGAGATATCTACAATATTCAACACTAAAGCTAGTAATACAATAATTTTCCAAAACTTGCTGTTTCGTTTTTGAACGATTGTACCAACGAGCTTAACGTCTCCATCAAACTTTTCAAATCACAAAGGAATGATTCCTAGCAGGTTACGATGTTGAATAAGCCAATGCAATAATTTAATTGTGAAAATTTTCATATTGAATTTATGAAATATTACAAATCCTCTGAAGTAAATAATACGATACAAACCTCACCGGAAAATTCCGAAGTTTTATTGAAAGCCCTTTTAAGCTGAATTTATGTCCCAATAGTTATTAATGTGATGTCCAAATATTTGCAACGCCAAAATATAATTGCAGACTCACGTTAATATTTGAAACACACGTACATATGCTTATCATACTTCATGTTGACTTATAATTCCCCTTTTATTAAAAAATTGCTATCTAAATTCGATATTATGTTAACCTTAAATATTTTCATAACCTATTGTCAGGAAAAATAAGTGGTGGAGTTTTAAGAGTAGTGGCTAGGAAGCAGGTTTTGAGGTATTTACTAAATCATATTTGAAATTGGTTTTCCTGGCAACATATAACAGCTTAGTTAGTTTATCCTGTATATTTTATGACTTTATAATTATATGTATGTCTAAGGTTATTTCAACCACATTTACGACATTAAATGCTTAAATTGAACAAATTATGTAATCACTTTAGGTTATTTATCATTGTAACGTGCTTCAACGTGTTCAATCAAAATTACGTTTAACATAATCGCTTTTTCCCTTTTTCTTACGGAATAGAATTTAGAACGTTTTACAACCAAACCAAATTTTGGTATGCCTTTTTCAAACACAACTTTATAACGTAAAAATGAAACATAAATTTGTAAATTATGTTATTGTAAATTTAACAATTCCGTATTGCATTAAGTAAAAAACCTAACAAAGTGCATTGAAGCTGGTTTGCAGATGAAAACAAGCAGGCACGTAATCATGCCATTACTCATTCGAACACGAAACTAGTTTTTGCTAAAATATGCGCTGCATCTAAGCATCAAAATGGTCGTTCAGAAGACTACATGTTGTATAAATATGTTGAACAAAATACCCAATTGAAAATAGGCTCCTCCATGAATCAAAATAAATGTTAGCGTCATCTAGTATGATATCAACCGCTTACTCAAGCTATATTTAAAGCAATCTTTGAAGAACGGCTTTTTGCACGAAAGGCCCTGTTTACATGAACTTTTCTTTTAAACCTGATGTTTCTGCCCTGTGAGCATACATTCCTCAAATTAGTAACACGAGCGTAAAGTATATAAAACCACAACTTAATTTTCCAAAAATATTTTAAAGCTGAATACAACTTAATTGCTACTTTGCCTACTAAGTGAAACCAACTCCAAGCCCTATTGTATAGAACTGCACAGAGAAAAATTAATAAACAACAGCAAATGTGGCCAGCGCCAACTATTCCGATCGACGAAAATATTTTTAATGGAGCCGGAATATTGTGCAAGCTTTTCGACAAAGGCGACCATGAAATTTTTTCCCTTTGACCTTTCATAAAATTAATAATGTCTTGAATATGCTTATCAACACCAGCCTCAATAAATCTGTTATATAATCTGTCAACGTGTGTTGCAAATGGACCCCACATAATATAACCGATTTTTAGCCCATGATAGAATCTTTGAGAAAGTTCAATATATCCACAAATATATTTTTCCTCAATGACGGCATGTTCTGTTTTAGTAAATATGCTGGATAGTGAAGCACTTGAGGAATACACATTTGTCCCAAGACCCATAACCTTGGAACTTCGAACCACGCTTATATAATGGCTAAAGTTTTTAAAATCACCCTTATTTGCTTCTGAAGACAACAAATCTATGAATTGATTTACACCAAAAGCTGCAGAAAAAGCCCTCTGAAGTTCCAATGACATGAATTGCAAAATTTGGTAACGATCTCTGTCATTAACTAAATGAAATTTGTATCCATTTTTTGATAGTTCAGCTAACGTTAAAGGCAACTGAAAATTAAGATACTTTGTATTAAACGTGGCTGAAAAAACTAATGATAGCATAAGTATTCCCAAAACAACCCCAAATACTAATGAAGGCCTATGTTTGTACATGAACCGTTTTCCGACCAAATGCCAAAGCAAGTCAAAACCACGGTAAACATTTTTATAAATAAAGGCGTATACTGCAACTAGACAAAACAAGGTCGCCCAAATTTTTCCCTCTATAATTGAAAATGATTGGTTCCAATGATGGATAATCAAATCTTCAATTATATTGCAGTACATTACTATAGTTTTGGACGACGAAACCATTCTAAATTTTGATTTATAACGAAGCTCAACCAGAGGATATTCCGTGCTTAGTACTGGTAGCCATTTCAAAGTTAGTGGTGTTGAATGTTCAACCCAAGCTGTAGTAAACGAAATATTTGTTGCTTGTGCAGATAGGAGCATGGCGACAATGTATCCTGCAAAACATTTTGAAACTTTGTCGTAAAATATTTTTCGAACACGAGTTGTACAACTTGTATTGGGGAGAATTTTCTTCATTCTATTGCGATCAAGTTGTGATGATTGCCACAGTGCCGGTATATTAACGTTGTTTCTGTTAGAACATATGGAATGTAGATTTCGATTTGTAAGCTGGGATTTATGCAGACTGGTATAGTGTAAAGCTGAGTTGACACTAGCAAGAGGGCACACAAATGAAAACATGTTCGTTTCGAATAAGTAAAATATTAAAGGAACGCTAATAATCAAGTCTTCACCCGGTTCTAGGTCAAATTCATAGCTTGACAAAATTATGTTTATAAATACAGCATGATCAGAGTTTTGATGAATGGAGTTTTCAATGGCAGTAACGGTACTGTTAAGAGAATTAACTTGTAGAAGAACTAACGTACAGCATGTTAAACCAAAACGACCAGTACTTTTACTTAAAATTCTTGCAAGGTTAGCATCATTTTCTGCGTAGTGATCCAGGTTGTAGCTGATCAAGTAATTTTCTGAATAAAATGTCCAAATATTGGTTTGACGGAAGTCACCCTCTTCGAAATAAGCGAAGTTATTCCAAAAATGGTCTGTGACTGAATGGTCAGAAATTACTTGAATTGAACAAAGTTCGTCGATTCGAAATCTTGAAGATGAAGTTGTGATTAAGACGACGAATAAAATACGTATTTCAAACATGGTGTTTGAAGTAAATTTAAATTAATCTGGACTTTTAGGAAATGGACACGACCGTTTTTCAATAAAAGTATGTCATGCCTTATTTTTATTGTTGGATTTTAGTTGTTTTCCAAAACTAAAGCAATGGGGTCGAAGTGCGAAGGACTAATGCCCCGTGTAATTGGTTCATCATTTGTATTTTTACTGTGAGCTAATGTCGTCATGGAAAAATATTCTGATAACAAATTCGAAGGTAAAAGACGGTCAATTAGACATAATATGCTTGTTTTTGAAGACTACGACGAGCTTGTATAACTTATTTACAAGTGTAATCGCTCTTGATAATAGCAGCTTGATTACTCGATTACATGTAAACTTGGCGAATTTTTTGTGGGCGATACCCAAATTTTCGAAATAAACTAGGCGATTTACATCTTCGGCGACTGCTTTTTAAGGCGATTTACATTTTGGTGGATTTACACGGATTACTCTGCTGACAAAGATTTGATCTATATAACTAATCATTTTTTTAAATAAGTTTTTTTTGTGATAATGGTGTGGCAAACTGTTTTTATAATGGTAGAGCTTAGAGTTTTCAAGCATTGGTTTTGTCAGATGGGGTATTCGATTAGATGCTTACTCGGATCACATTAAATATAGCTCAATTGGACTACATTTCTAGTTTGCATATGCTGTAACAAAAACAACACGAACGCACAACAAATAATAAGATTTTTATTGCCTCTAATCCTTAGCTATGTGTTTCTTAGTCATTAGTCATTAGTTAGATGGTTTTACTCGATATAGGTTATATTTGAGAAAATATGAAATTCAAACTAGTAAGTGAGCTAAAAAATGTGCTGGAAAATTAATTTTTGAACACAAGACAAAAATTATTTGTTATAAATTAAAACACGTTACTAAGTTTGGTAAAATAGTTATATAATTTCTCATGAAAGAATAAGAAAAAAGTTTTTAGCAGGTACAAAAATAATAAATGAAGTTTATTTTATTTCCCTTTCATTAGTTCGAAGTTGTGATACAAATGTTTTCTGTTTCAAACCCAAAACGTTTAGTGTCTTCCAATGAACATTTTATCATTAGCTTAAAACGTTTTTTGTACCATTGGTTCATATTTTTAATTACAAATATGCAAAATCAACCTTAGTCATAGACACTCGAACTTGTCTTAAATTTGTTTTAAGTGTCTTGACTGCACAGATAAAAATAAAGTTCGCTGAAAAACAAATCTTAAAAACGCAGGAGCCCTTGACCTATCCATTTTATGAAACGGTCCTATCGCTAGAGAAATAGGTTTACATGATCGCCAATATATACGAGAAGATTTGTAATTAAATACTTGTTTTACCCTTCTTAGCAAACTCGATGATAGTAAAATTGGACGGCTACCACAATCCAGTACCAAGCAACAAAAGCCTACTAAAACTACAAAACTTGTTGCAATAATAAAAGTCAAAGAAATAGGAATAGTTGATCCATGCTCTAGCAAAAGATACAAAAAAATTATTCCAACACAACTTCCTACAAACTGCACCATAGGCCAGTATTGTTCTTGAAAAACTTCATTACAAAATAGTACAAATATTTGCAAACCCCGATAAGCTATTTGATAGTCTGATTTGGTGTAAAATTTATTATTCTCGTTTTTAACAACCTAACCAGATGTGATATGCTTCTGTTTAGGTACAATAATGTGAATAAACTAAATGCGGCCAAAAATTGGCTACAAAGACAAACTGGTATAAATAAAACAAACTGTAAAATACCACGAACTACACAAACTATCCAACTTCTTCCAAATACGTGTGTAAAGCCTTCATGTGTTTTATCGGTAAAAAGTGCCGAAACAAGTGGTAGGATCACATCATATATTATGTGAACAATTACTGTTACATTTAGTAACATAAATAGAAGCAAGCGATCAAAGTGTTTGGTTTTCCGTGTCTGGTAATTTTGTTTTAATACACCATGAGGATGACACTCCAAAATGTTTAGTAAAGCAGAAACACGATCTGCATTTATGTTACACACTTCGAAATAAACTGTTTGACCCAGTAAGGATATTAGTATAATTCCTTGGTAAATTAATGCAAGTAATGAATTCGTAGAAGATTTAAACATGAAACAAATATCAACTACAAATAACACCCAAGCAAGAAATGTTATGTGTTTCCAAAATTTGCTCCGTCGATTCTGTTCGATCGAGTTAACAAGTTTAAATGTTTTGTCTTTGTCGTCAAAACACAAAGGACTTATACCAGCCTTGTAGCTGAGGTAAGTTAGCAAACGAAGTAAATGAAGTGTTGGAGCTTTCATCAAGAATCTGTGGAATTTAACGACTCTTGAAGTTAAGGTTCTCATGGGTGCGCTTTTTCTTGATTTTAACACGCTTTAAATCAATTTTGTAGAATTTAACTGTTGTCTCTGCAATGACGCAGTGTTTTGTTGTTGTTGTTGCTAAATATTCAAGCTTGGAAAATTTGAAGAAAATAAGTGTTGATGAAAACCAAATTGATTAAGTTGGTAAAAATATTTGTATCTTTTAATGTAATTTGTACAGTACACAGATAAGCAAGTCTTTTGAAATAAACTAGCTGAAATGTTCTGGGATTACAATACAAAGACGATGGGCAAAACTATATTGGCATATTATTAGTAAAAAAGTAAATTTTCATAGACCTATCTACCTTCAAAGGCATAAAAAGATAATTATTCATAATTGCATTATTGAGTCAATAATACCGAGTTAATTAGAACTATTAACTTGACACAAAACCGTTTAGTCAAATTATTTTAGTTGAAGGAATAAGCACTAACAAAACATATGTATATAATATCAAAAATGATGACATGAAACATGATTAGTAGTCAAATCGACTAAGTTCATCGTCTCTTAGCTTAAACGTTAACTTCAGCAATACAGTTTGATGGTTTCTGACGCTAAGTACAAGTGAAACCTTAATTTTTAAACATTTAATTAGTATCAATTTAAAAAGTAATTTACAACAATTAAAATTTACATCAAATTCTTTAATGCCTTGATTGTACAGATAGAAATAAAGTTCGTTGAAAAATAAATCTTAAAAAGGCAGGACCCCTTGACCTGTCAATTTTGTGAAACGGACCAACTGCTAAAGAAATTGGTTTGCATGATCGCCAAAATTTTCTAGACGCTTTGTCAATAAATTTAGTCCTGACTGTTCTTAAAACACTTGATGATAGTAAAATGGGACGACTACCAAAATCCAGTACCAAGCAGCAAAAGCCTACTAAAACTACAAAAGTTGTTGCAATTATCAGAGTTAAATAAATAGATGCCACTATTGCGTACTCAAGCAACAGATACAAAAACATTATTCCAACAAAACTTCCAACAAACTGTATCATTGGCCAAAAGTATGTTTGAAAAACCTCATTACAAAAAATGACAAATATTTGCAAACTTCGATAAGCTATTTTAAACTCGGCCCTTCTTTCATTATTAGTGTTTCTGTGTTTAAGTAACTCCACAAGTTGTGATATACTTCTGTTTAAGTACACAAGTATACTTAAAATAAATGCAGCCAAAAACTGGCTACAAATGTTAACTGGCAGATATATAAGGAACTGTAGACATACTACAACTACACAAGCTATCCAATTATTGCCAAAAACATATGTAAAGGTTCCATGTATTTCATCAGTGAACATTGCTGAAACACATGGGGAAACCAGATCATAGACTAGATGAACAACTATATTAAAATACATTAATAAAAATATGAGGAAGTAATCCAATCGTTTTTTCTTTGGTGTGCAGAAATTTAATTTTGATATTCCGTGGCGATTGTCCTTAAAAATATTTAGTAAACCACAAACGCGGTCGGCATTTATATTGCACATTGTAAAGTAAGTTGTTTGGCCGAGCAATGATATGAGCACAAATCCATGGTATATTAACAACAAAACAGGCTTTCTTTCAGAATATACCACGAAGCAAATGTCCGCTGCATATAACACCCACGCAAGAAATGTTACACTTATCCAAAATTTAGTGCAGCGTTTTTGATTTACATTTTTAATAATCTTAACTTTTTCGTCGAATTCGTCCAAGAACAATGGAATTATACCAGGCTGGTTACCTTGATAAGTGAGTAAAAAAAGAAGTTTGATTGTTGGAGAATCCATACTGATATTTTAGCTGTGATGTAAAATTTTAAAATTCCGAATTGTACGTTGTAATTTTCAATAGCTGAAGAAGCAACTAAACCATTTAGTATCTTTATACAGAATGGTAAAACTTCATAAACTGGTAAAGTATTTTTAACTTGTTGACGCAATGTATTCTGTTTTTGTTTTAAGCTTGGAAATATTTTGAATCAAGCAAATATTTTCCAAAACATTTAAAATATAAATAAAATTGTTTGTTATTCTTTGTAGTTGATTGTTAGCAAGTACTACGTTTAGTTGTATCGTAACATGTTTGTTTCAGGTACGTGGGAGGTTTTTCAGCAAAATAATACAAGAATATCACTAACAAGTTATTAAATATTTATCAGCTCTATTTTAATTTAACATCGTTAGAGCATAATTGGTCTTAAGTTGATTTGTTTTGTAAAAGATAATTCTTAGCAAAACATGTTTACATAAACCTAATTATTTAAAGGAATTCATTCAAGTCTTAAAGATTCATAAATTGCCGTATTTTCAAGTAAAACTACATAACAGAAATGATGGTGTCCACATTATTTTGAACTAAAAGAGTGTACGCTGATTTTATTATACTAAACATACTTGACGCACTTATAAATGCGAATATGTTTGTATTTAAAGTTACCAAATATCTACTGTAATATATAGGTGCTTTACAGGAAAACATTTCTGATAATTTGGAATAAAAAGCTGCGTACAAAGCTTTGGAAAACTAATTTCGCCTCAATAAATAAACAAAATGTTGATAGGATTCCACTTTTTAAAGGCCAACCTGCAATTCTCTCTCTCGACCAAATATCAATTGATTTTGCTTCAATGAGAAAAATAAAATGAAATAGTTTTATTTCCACAGAATTGGTGTTAAATCAGCACGCAAATCTCGTTCCATGGCAGCACAAAGCGTGATGAATATCCTCATGAATTTGTTGGGTTTTAGAAAGCCCTTTAAATTCAAACAAGTTTGCTAAAACTTGGAATTGCTTGGTGGAATCAAACATGAATCGGCATTATGATGTTAGCTAGAACTGTAATATGTTGTGATAAAACCTTAGCAAACCATATATAGTTATTCGATCGGGTAATAACAAGTTTAGGAAATTCATGCATAACATTAGTATAAGCACTTTGAAAAAAGTTGGTCAGAATGCTCTTAAAATTTCTATTGTAACGATAATTTCCACAATGATCATGTATGTAAACCAGTCATATGATGACATGATTGTGCCAGCCATGAAATTTTTATCATCCTAAATATTTCCCTCTCTCCATACCGTACTTTCGTTTTGAATACTAAACAAATACTTTTATATAAGTCTTCTTATGAAAGTTACTTAATAGTAAAATCCTTTAGTAAAGCTTATCTGACTTTTCGTCCGGTCACAATATACTTACGAGCAGACTTTTTGAGCATTGGCCTTGAAAATCCTTTTGTTTTGCAAGTCTTGTGCTCGCATTCATAAGTGTGTTAACCTTAACATTTTTGACTTGGTGAGTTCTTATCATGAGTTTTATACATCCTGTTACTTTTACAATATAAAAGGTACATTTCGTTTTTCTTGCAAGTTACATTATTTCATTCCAACGCAGTTTTGTTAGTGCTATAAATGTTATGCACATTAAAAATTTCATTAAATGTTTAAAGAAATATTTTATATTAATCATCTCAAAATTTACGACGTAAAATTGGTTTTCTGAAGTTCATCTTTGAAAAAAAGTTTCACATGAACAAATTACTTTAATCGTCAGTGACATGACAAGATTCAGAATAATTTTAGGTCTTCCATTGACCTTAATTCTTATAGGAACTCTATCGTATTTCAGGAATGTGTTAGTGTTACTAAGCAACCGAGAGATAGAACATAGCATTCAAATCAAAACTTCCAGTGCAGGTAAGCAACTTATAAGGCTAACCCCAGTTTTTATAACAATTTATTGAAGACTTCAAGGAAATTAGTTGACAACTGATTACTAAAAAATTCTAGCAGTGGAGGATATACTAAGCTCCATGAACACATCAGTAGATCCATGTGACAATTTTTACAATTACGCTTGTCAGGGTTGGAACCAGAAAAATTCTAGGCCTGACTACATGCCATTTTGGTCTGAATTCACAAAACTTGGCAAAGAAGTAACAGAATTGGTTATAGGTAAATAAATGACTTTACTATAATCTTTGTTATCGTCTATCTTTTAGTTGTACGAGTTTAATTTTGACATTTTTTACAGATATATTAGAAAAGCCAACCAGTGTTGATGATGATTTTCCAGCTCTTGTTCAAGCTAAACAGTTTTATCAAAAATGTACTCAAGTAAGTGATGACGAAGCTGATCTACAATCCATGCTAAACGTTTTGGATAATTACGGTGGTTGGCCAATTTTGTATGATCAAGGTGATTGGGATGAAAGCCAATTTAACTGGATAAACTCTACGACTGGATTAAAGAGAAGTTTTTCGGAAACAGTTATTTTAAATGCGATGGCATATCAATATCCTAATTGGATGAATAAAACAAACACTATTGTTATTACACCACCAACAAAATCATCTGGTGACCTTTATGGAAATATTGACGAATCGACTGATGAAACTTTACCCACACGTTTGAAGTATCTGATCGTCAATATTTCAAAGACGTTTTTAGAGTTTCAGGGAAAAACAAATATTAACGAAACGTATTTAGAAGAAAAGGCCATGGAAATTATGCAAGTGACTGCTGAGTTATCTTATATAAACGGAAATGAGGAGGATATTCTTCCTACATTAATTAAATGTCTGGGATTAGTTCAAAAAGGAAACTGTGATAAATATGACATGTCATTTATGCAGTTTCACTTGGATAATTTTACTTCTCCAACCCCAAACAAATTGAATATTAATATTTTCCTACAAAGTTTATATCAAACAAAAGACAGTCTTTACTTCCAACAAGCCATTGTAATTCAACCTGATTATTTGTTTTCACTTGGTCGTTATTTGACTTTACTGAAAACAAATGAAGAAATTGCAAACTTTTTGCATTTTAGAATGATTTTAAAAATGATACCCTTATCAGGAAATACACATCTTAAATCTTTGTTACGTGATTTTGCTACTAGTTTTTTGGGTGTTAAGGGTAAACCAGATAGAAAAATGTTTTGTGCGATGGACACTCAACAAAAGTTTTTTCAAGCTGTTGGTCAGCAGTATGTAAAAATAAGAGGAAATACAGACACAGAATTTGAGATGATAGATTCAATGTACCATAACTTGAAAGAATCGATTGACAATTTAATTGAAGACTCGTCGGAATCCTATTTGAACAAGAGTTTTTTAAAGCTGGAAAATAAGGTGACAAGATTATGCTTGGGATATCCAGCATGGATGAAAGGAGATATTTCATCAGAAATGCAGTCAGAATATTCGGTATATAACAATATCATTAATTTAATTTTGTGTCTATTAATTTATACAAATATATTAATGTTCTGTGTTTGTTACATGCTAGCTTGTACTAAACCAGTCCAGCTCTTTTCTCCAACAAAGTATGGAATTTAATTCATGGAAATTGATAGGAAGTTTGGAATCGATAGAAAGGAACTTATCGGAATCCTTGCAGGAAAATGAATGGTTATTTTTATGTTTTGTAATTTAAATTAGTAATTGTATCTAGGATTTTAATCTCGTATTTGTTTTAGTTTATGGACTATTTTCCCTGGCAACATTGGGGCGTATAACCTATTTACTCATTATTCAGTATGTAGGTACCAAACAAAAATATATTTCTTTTCCAAAGTTTTAAATGTTATATGCAATTTACTTCTTTATTTAGATTTACCACTTGGTATCATACAACCTCCATTTTTTAGCCCTGAACTGCCAATGTAAGCCGTCAAAATATTTTAAAGTTTTAATTAAGTATTAGTTTTATTCTTGAGTTTTGCTTTTTAGGGCGATAAATTATGGAAAATTGGGAAGCATTCTTGGCCATGAAATTGTACACAGTTTAGTTGTCCCTGAACTACTAGAGCTGAAAAATGGCAGTTTGACGCCAATAGCACAATGTTTAGTCGATCAGTATGACGAGTTTACGGTATTTGAAATGCAGGCAAATGTGTCACTTGGTGGAAAGCGGACAGTACAGGAAAATATTCCTGATAATTTGGGCTTACTGGCGGCTTATAAAGCTTTTAAGAAAGCAATTTCTTTAAGTGAAATGGATAAAACATACGAAGGACTGGTTGAGTTTTCTAATGATCAACTATTTTTTCTGGGATTCGCACAGGTGAAAAATAATAATATTTTCTTATTAAAAATGTAATTGGTTTTATAAGAGCTTTTTATTTTATAGAACTGGTGTGGCATCAGTACAACGAAATTTGAACGTAACAGCATGCAAAATGACAACCATCCACCTGGAATATTTCGTGCTTTAGGGACTTTGAGAAATTCAAAAGAGTTTGCTGAAGCCTGGAAATGTCCAACAGGATCGAATATGAATCCGAATGCTGAAGTTTACCAAAAATGCACTGTGTTTTAGGAAATATGTCGTAAATAGGCCAAAGCTTCTTCATACTTTACAGACTTAACTGATAAGGCACGCATTTTGTACAAATGAATTTATACAAATAAAGCAGAAAATGCTCGAGATTATTACAATTGGCTTTAAAAAATCTACATTTGTCTTATATTACAAGACCGAAAGAAACTGCAGGATTTAAAGATGCTCTAGACACATGCCCGATATCCTGAAAGAAGAAAAAGTTTCAAATATGAATGTGAAAACGTGAAAATATTTTATGTCTTTGTCCTGAGTTCTTCTTGCAACTTTAATACGTACAATTGAGTCATGTAAGTTTGATTTGTAATTCCAATTATAAATGGTATTTCCATTGCTTTGAAATTAAGTATTAAAGTTTAGAACTTTATGTTATTTTATTTTATCTGTCTATGCTTTTTAAACATCTTTTTTCTGGAGCGAAGACGCATGAAATTAAAAATAAATATAAGGAGTTTTATACTTTACGTTAAAACTGATGATATGTAAAATTCTCCTTAAATGTTAAAGGTTGCGTGTATTAGCTGCAAAAATTTCATTTGGTTTTATGCATCAATATTTTATACTTCGAAGTACAATAATAAATTATTTGCTTATCACATTTGAGTTCATTATTAAGTTCTTTGTTGAATAACGCCGTTGTCATATATCTAGCACACCAAAAATCCTCATTAATACTTTTGTTTTTATTTCCTGCTTTTTGAATTCTTAATTAATTTAGGATTACTAACTTCATTTCTTGGTTTTGTTGTCTGAAGTACAAACTTTTTAGCTATTGAGTTGTTTGAACTGATAAAACTACTTTCTAACATACAAAAACATTTCATTTCATAATATGTATTTTTGGAGAATTTATTCCCATCTGAAGTTTTGTAAGACATAAATATTTTTAATTCTACCTTACGTATTTGTATTTGTGCGTGTGAATTTCAAAACAAGCTAGTAACTTATCAAGTGAAATCGATGAACGTCTTAATATGTTGATTTCGAGGTTTTATAATTTTAATTGGTTTCAAACAACAAAATATTCCATTACTTGCCATAAGTATTATTTGACAATTTTAGTAAGTATAAACATTGTTTTTATTAAACGTATCTCCTTGTAAATTGTAAAATCACCAAGCACAATATGTTAGCTTTGTCAACTCTTTGTTCAATACTTACGTGTTGAAGAATAGTAACGGAGCCGCTTATCCAATAAAACATTATTTTTTGTAAAAATAAGAATCACCATTTTATAACAGCAATATTTTCAGAAATCTCAAATACTTTTTTATTTTGCCATTTTCATGTGCTTTACTTCAGTAAATCGTTGCCATTCAATCTTGCTACAATGTCGGCATAAATACTGCAATGGAGTTTTCGGTTTAGTGGATCAATGCTGTCTATAGTACCTACATAAAAAAGGCAGTAACGTAAGCAAACACGGTTCAACCTTTGAAACCATAGTTTATAAGCCCGAAATCAGATTTGGATGGTGGCTGTTTCATATTTTTTCTTCTTATATCACATTGTACGATATATATCACAGCTTGACGTCCAACGAAACCGGAAACATTGTCCGAATAATGTACCATACATTTCTTTTTCTTACTAAATCAGCCAGTACTATTATTTGCTTTGTTTTTCAAGAAAAATCGTCGGATATTTGTAAATTACTAAATTGTTTCTCACAACAAAATTCACAAAATATAATTACAAACAAGAGGGGGTCTCGTGTAGTCGTAAAATTTCTTTGGATAAGCTTATTCGGAGTATTAATATTTTACCCGGTAATTACTCCAACAATTGCCGTTGTTGTGCCATGTGCGCATTACAGTCCTCTTGTAAAAAGTGTATTTTCCGGGTGCACTTCAGTTCTATTTCGTATCACAATCTTCATAGTTCAGTTTGGATGTATGCTGCATGTGTCTGCAATATGCTCAATGGGCTTTTGCACTGTGTTGGTGACATTACACGAACTAAGCATAAACATAGGAAAATTAAGGTAATTTTTAAATTATTAGTGTATAACAAAATATAGCGTTGTCATGCTTGTGACTATTTATCATTTCAGGTGTGCAACAAATAACGTGAACCAACAACCTACATTGCAGCGAAGACAGCAATATTTTGAACAATATCGTCAAAATCAACTAGTTGTAAACCTTGCGAACTACTGTTTGCAGGAACACCTTTGGCCAGCAATAGAATTCATCGGGGGAGTAGGGCTTATTATTTTATTTTACGTTTTACTCTTGAGTCATAATTTACTTCCACTACTTGGTATACTTAGTTTTTTGTTAATAATTATTATAGTGCTAATGATATGCTGCTTAATGCTTCACATGGGAAGTAACTTAAGATTAACTTCAATTAGAATTTTAGAACGATCAAAATTTTGGTACGATTGTAAGACTATACGAAAAAGTTTTCCCAGTTGTATGCCAGTCGAACTATGTGTCGAACATTACAGACTTCATCAAATGGAACAAATGCGATGTCCATCCTTTATAAGGTTTGTGGTTCAGCGCACATTATTTTTTCTAGTTTTCAAAACTAAATTAAGTACACAGTTTTGCAACAAAATTTTAATTCGTCTTTCGTAACCTTTTTTCACAACTCAAAACTGCATTTTATTTTAGCGTTATGGTTCTTCGTTCCATCATGGTATGCTAATCGTTTGGCTTAGAAGTTGTAGGAAGTAACAACGTCATCAGTGTCGATAAAGGTTATGAGAAATTATTGCCTTATGTTCACGAAATATTTAATGTGAAATGTGTCAAACTTTTCTTATAACCTACGAAATACAACAATGTTTTTTTCTCAAAAACATTTTGGCGATCCATTTTGTTGATCGTCGCCTAAATTGTTATTCCGAAATTGTGGTTATCATTTTATATCTGATTCGTTCAAAAACAAGTTAATTATTCTGAAAGGCTTTCCTTTATATTTCAACTTATATAATGTAAAATTATTTGTTTCAGTAAAGGTATACTACAGGCATACATAGGACTTACAGGAACTATGCTGGATAAATTACCATTTAAACAATAAATACATTATGCCAGTATGTATCTTACCTTTGCTCATGAAGTCCGAAATTCAGTAACCAAAAAACAATCGTCGTGATTCCCAGATTTTGGTACTTAATGTAACATTCTGATCTACATTTTACTAGTCATTGTTTTCAATCTTGTTTTAATAAGATTTTATTCCATCATAAAACGGTTCTTGATTTGTACCAGTTTCTCCTTTACATGCTAAATTCCTCGTATTTTTCCACTTTGTGTGCTTTAAAGAACCCATTTTGCTAGACAAGTTGAAATCTCTCAGAACTCCTACGAAAGCACAGAAATTTCATTTCAATAAACAATCTAAATATGTCAACTAACAAATATTTGAATTCAATTGTTTTGGTATTTTTCAAGTATAACTATTTAGTGTGTTAAGCTCACCTAAACCAAAACTTCAAGTTTATTATAAATCTAATTGATAAATCCATTTTTTTGTTTCAAACGTATTCAAAAGTCAAAAAGTTTGATTTGGCCGGATTTCAGAAAGTGTAGTTGTAATTTACAGTTAACCTAATATATCATATTTTCGCAATAGAGAAATTTTGCTTATTTATTTTCTCAATATAGAGTACAGTTTAGTGTTCATCTGTGTTCAATATGGCGTAAGGGTATACATATAAAGCTAAAGAGTTTGAAAATTTACTATCCGATCGAGTTCACACACCAGGTCTCTGATAACGGACATTTAGACACTTAATCAATAACAAATATAAAGTCTAAACATGTTAATAAATTTTGACGCAATTGTTTTTATCTACTAAAATATAATCATAAATACAGCTTACTACAATTTAATATTTATAAAACAAATTTGTGTGTCTGATCAAATAATTTAATTATTGTTATTCAAACAAAAATAAGTGTATTGTTTACCGTCTATTTGTTCCGGATTACAAGTCAGCACACGTTTGACATTAAAATTGGCCTGTTACAAGATTTTATCAACATTTTGTTAAATTACTCTTTTGTCAGTCTATTTGTGGAAAACATAATATAAATTTAATATTCCCGTAATATTAGAGATTTTAGTGTTATTCCGAGTCATACTTTAGTACACGTTTGATACTAAGAGTTGAACAAAATGTTTGCAAAAATATTAGGATTCTGCTTTTGGTTTGGGGGATCAACCTTATTCATAATACCCTTAAAGAGTCGCTATGTAACTGGTAAAAGTATACCAATATTTGAGGTTTTATTTGTAAGACCTACTATACGTAGCGCATGGTGGCTATTTTTTATGTTGTCGTTTATTGTAACATTTTACGATATTTACTTAAGTTTAACTTTCTCGAAAACAAAGAATCTCGTAAAAATAATATACCATACATATCTGCTTTTGATTAAAACAGCCAGTACATGTTTTGTCTTCGTTTTTCAAGACAAGCCTTCTGAAATTTGTAAATTATTGAACTGGTTGTCCCAACAAAGCTTACAAAATATAACTTCTAACACACCAACTATATATAAGAAGCGAGTCCGTATAATTCTGTTAATCCTATGGATAGGAACATTTGGAGTATGTTCATATTACTTACTTATCATTCCAACATTTGTATTAGCTTTCCCTTGTGCACATAATAGCCCTATAGTCCAAATTTTGTTTTCTACTTGTAATTCTGTAATATTTCGTATAACAATATTCGTAAGTCAACTTTTATTTATGCTACCCGTATCTGCAATGGCAATTTCTGGGCCATGTATGGTACTGGTGATATTAAGCAAACTGTACAATAACATGGAAAACTTTTGGTACGTACAATAACTATGATAATGCTAAAATAAATGTAAAGCTTAAAATAACTTTTTATAACTATTTCAGGATTACAGTTCCAAATAGGAAGCGTATAACAACGTTGGGACACCGACAATATATTTTTGACCAGTATCGCAAAAATCAACTCTTAGTTAACCTAAGCAATTACTGCTATCAGTCATATCTTTGGCCAACAATGGAATTCTTCGGAAGCGTCGTCCTGATAGCACTATTTTATGTTTTACAGATGTGTCATAGCTTGCTACCACTGTTTGCTATATTAAGTTTAAGTTTTATAGCTGTCGTAATTTTAGCACTGTACTTTGTAATGTTTCATATGGGTAGCAGCTTAGAAAAAAATTCGTTGCAGATTTTAAGAAGATCAAAGTGTTGGAATGCATGTAAGCAGACACGCAAAAGTTTTCAGAGTTGTAGACCTGTCCATGTGTATGTGGGAGGTTTTCACAAAATGGATCGAAAACGTTGTCCCTCTTTTATGAGGTTTGTTGTACAGCGCACGTTTTTCCTAGTTTTTAAAACTAAATTGAGCACAAATTTTAACAAAGGAATGGAAGTTAGTATTCCATGAACTTCTTTGTGCTCTTATTCTTTAGAAACTGATTTGTAAAATTAACCCATTGTTATATAACTCGAAATAGATGCTGTAAGCGTGAATTTGTTTAAAATGACAAAGCGATTCCTGACAAAATATTGAGAAATCTAAAATTTTGATTACTTAATGCAATTTAAGTTTTTAGTTTTTAATCACATTAAATTTCGATAAATACTATGATAGAAAAGCTCACCCATGAATTGTAATCTTTACTATATTGAAATCAATTTTTTTTGGATCGTTCAATATATCGAGCAAGGGCAAAACTTCGATATTTTAGATATTTGGGAAGGTTTAAAAAATTTATAATTAAATGTGCACAAAAATTCCTGTATAATTTTTATTCAGCAGATATTGACACTAATATTGCTTTCTGCCCAACTTGTATTAACAAACAGTTTGCTATTAGTTTTGCTACTCAGATTCCTTTTTCGGCTTGGCTGCCGGCAGCTATAGCTGCCCCGACCACTTTGACTTAAAACAAAGGACATGTAGTATTTTACCATACTATTAAACAGGCTTTTATGGGGAACTCAAAAATTGGATTCATTTATTCAAAGGATTTATTCTAATATTTCGATTGTTATAAGCAAGACTCGATTCGTATAAGAAAACTATGGATAATAGTTGGATAACTAATACTAATATATAAAATCTATACTTTATTGAAATTAATTTCTTTATGAACTGTCTACGTTTTAATTAGCCTTTTTATGTGTCTTTATGGCTATTGGAACTTAAATTGTAAAAACGACATGATCGATCACTTCAAACAAGTAAATCAAGCAGAAATGATTAAAAATTAATGATTACAAAGAAACATTTTGACTACATTACCTTGGCTTGTTATGTGATACAACAAACAAAGCTAAAGCTACTTACTGCAATGCTAGTAAACCAAATCAGATAAATCCAACCAAAAATATGTTTACTTGGTTCCAACTATTAAGTCATTCTTTGGCTATTTTACGAATTCATGGTTCAAGTTGTAGTACAAAACAAAATTTAAACTTAAATTGCTGTTAACACAACAACACATAGAAGTTGCCAAATTTCACGACTATATACGTCAGGTTATAATTTTACAACACTCAAGCTGAAGACTTAGGAACACAAATATAGCTTAAGCTTGTCCAAATATAGCTGGAATAATATCCAAATATAATAAAGAATCTAAAATGTTAGGAATAATTCCTGGAAAGAAAGCCAAGTTTGCCGTGTTACTTAGATGGTTGATTTTAGTATTAGTAAGGAACCTAAAATATTAAGTAGCTTGCTTTGACATTAAATGTAAAAACAAATCTTGATATTGGGAATAATAATCTTGTTTACGTATCTGGTCGAGTATGGGATTAAACTAACCAAAGAAAGATTTAAAAATTACTATTTTACCTACCATTTGACCAAACATATACATCAGTTTCAGTTTAGCATTTGCATAAAATGGATGTACGAAGTGAAAATTTATTAAACTTTCCAAAAACTAAATTGAGCGCAAATCATGGCTGGAAAAAATTAATGGAGTTTTACAAACTGTTTTTTGCAAACTACATGATGTAGTTTATTTTTATTTTTTCACTATTTAAAAATAAATTATTCACGTATAAGATGTTCATAGTTGTCAAGATGTCAGAGATGTTCATAAATATTACTGGCATTACGGTAATTAGCTTGTAATGGACTGTATAAATAATTCGTGCAAGTTTATTTTGGATTGCATTAATCCGTCTTGCGGACTCTGACATATGTCAATCTAATTCTATTAAATATTTGACCAAAGTTTCAAACTTCTGCGAAACGAAACGCCACGGCATATTATCCATTTATACATAAATTTAAGTTTTAACCTGTTCAAAGTTCTTATGTGAACTGCCATAGTTATTTGTGTTTTGGAATAATGTTTTGACAATCATTATTTCCAAATATATTCAAAACACCGAAAATGCGTTCCACTAAAAGTCAAATATGAAGATTGAAGGAGACGTTCTGGCATCTTTAACATCTGAGTTTTAAAACTTGAAATGAATCAAGACCAAATCAAAAACAGAGAGCGGCGAGACTTTTTTATCTAATCAAAACTATAAATGTGTCAAAAAATTAGACTTGTTTTACTTGTTGCTTGAAGCTAGGACTACTATCAAATAGAATGATCATTGTAGAACGTTTTGAAAACATGATACTTATTGTAAATTCCAAACTTTCCAAAATATCCAAATTCTCTTTATAAACAGACATATAAATTCTTATTTAACTAGGAAATTGAAAAACTAAACTGTAAATCAAGTGTTGGCTTTGATGCCTCAATTTTTCAATCCACAAGCCGTATAGAATAATTTAAAATGCTTCCCATGGTACTAATAAGTCATAACGTGTTACAATCCATCAAATTGAACCCATGATTATCAGCTTCATGAATATTGATATTAAAGGCTTTTAGACTATAGCTGTAAAAGATTTAAACTTCTAGGAAAGTATTCAATTTAACGTGTATAGAATTGGGAGTTTCTTGTGATGAAGTTATAACTACAATATTTGAAACCACGGGAATCGGATGACATAGCGATGTAAATAGGTTACATTGGAACATAAATAAGTAGTTACTTGTTGTCGTGTAAGTTTACACGTACGGAAATCCAATGTTATATATGACCTGTACTCTTGACGTACATGAGTTTCTCTTGTTGATTTTGGAACTCAAAATGAGTCATGACATGCTATTATTTATTTGAAACTAGATTGGTGTCGTAAAAGCTATAAATGTTTTACTTCCTTACTTGAGGCCACATTTAAATAAGTTTTGAAGGAACAGCGTAAAAATTCAAACGTGTCACTTTAAACATGTTTTATTAAACAGATTGTGTAAACCTTCACCTAAAAGGTTATTGACAGTTTTCTAGCATTAGTAGCCAGTGCGACAAAACCCAGTGCTAACGATAAACCATAATATTTGGTTGGTATTCTAGTAAACTATTATAATTCAAATTCTGTTCTTAAGTAAAAAGTGTGTATTCAAAATTTTCTGATCTAAAATATTTGAAGATGGAAACATATGAACAACTAATTGGAATACTTATCCAAGCTAACCAAGCTTGTCCAAATATAGCTGGAATAATATTCAAATTTAATGAAGGATCTAAAATGTTAGGAATAATTCCTGGAAAGAAAGCCAAGTTTGGCGTGTTGCTAAGATGGTTGATTTTAATACTCGTTAGTTTTTTAATGATCATACGTATTGTGAATTTACAAAGCAACAAGGTCAATAAAAAGTCGTCATCTCTGGACAAGGTTTACCTGAATCTTTGCGTTGTTACATTTTGTATAGCAGTATCCAATGCTGAACGATACAGATGTCGAGGATTTTCCCCAGAAAATTTTGTCATGTTTGTCAATAGTCTATTTGTTCTGGAATTACGATATTTTAAAGGTAACCTGAATTTTTTTTCGTATCATGTGATGTATTTGAATCGGTTTTTTAATATAAATAATTTTGCTCGAAAGGTTCACATATAAATATGTCCACTACGATGAAAAGTGCGATTCCATTTTGCAAGTTCAGTTACCACATGTGCAAAAGCATATTTCCATTGTTGATCACCTTTGCATCTGTATTTGAGCCAGCTTTACCTACAAATCTATTTTGGTTTGTAGCTTACAGCGACAGTGTTATTTTGAGGGCCAGTCAAATTTTTGTAGTATCCGCAGTAAACCTATTTATTTGGAAAATTGCGTGCATTGCCGGATACGGTCTTATTACGGATTTACTTATGGGAACCATGTCACTAACATGTTGCCAACAAGTTATTACCAGGTATGCAAAATATTTATGCATTAGCGTTTTCAGTAGTTATTTGTTTCAAAAAATTAATTATATTTCCATATTTTATAGTCAGCTTATCAAAGTAATCAAACGTGATGAATGCATGGACTTCATTGGAGATGAACTTGTGGCGTATCGGGCATTCAATTTGGTCGTTGAATATTTCAACAAATGTATCAGTAGTGTACTTGTTCTATTTTTGATAACTTGTGGAGTTTGTCAGATTGTTTCCACTGCACTACTTGTACAACAGATGAAAACAAACTTAGATGTGTCTTTGCCATTAAATTTGTTTTTTATTTGTGCTGTCGTTGAAACTGTATTGATTATTATGGGAGTTTTTGGGGTTCCTGGAGATTTTCATCAGAACTCCAAAAATATACTTGGAATACTTAAAAGAAATCTAAATCAGGCAACTACGTCGTCTCGTAAAAGAAGATACTTTGTGGCATTTTTAAAGTCTTGTCCGGTGCTGAAAATCAGATTTTGCAAAACGGCAAATTTTATAGAAAAGTCAACACCTTCAGTGTTTGAGTTATTTTGTGCTAATAGAATAATTGACGTTTTATTGACCCAAAGTAATTCATAAATTGATTGTCGAATTTCACCATATTATGTGCATGCTTAATAATTTTTTGTAAGAATACGCAATATTGAACAAAATAAAATAACTCAAATATGTATGACTATAAAAAAATGTATTTTTATATAATAATGTGTTAAGTAAATATGCATTTATATTGTAACGTTAATAAGTCTTTTATTTCAAATTATTTACGTATTCGTATGCGTGACGAGTGTGAAGAAATATATATCTGATTATGTGGAATTTACAAGTGTAGTGACAGCGGTTTAAAAGTTTGCAAGGTTATGTGGTTGTCTATATGTTCGACGGAGAGTGTCTTAATGACCATTGTAGTGAAAGAGTATAAGAAATATTGCTTTGACATTAAAAATCTATTCATTATCTTATATCTATCGAATTATTTGTCAGTCTGACATTAATGCATGCTTCAGAAAACAATCAATAAAATTAAAACAAACAATTTACTGGCTTTAATAGAATATAATTTTTGTATGAATTGTCTGTTTTAGTAAAGCTTCTTATGTTTCTTCCTATCTGTGGAACTTAGATTGTAAAAGTGACATAATCGTTCACTTGAAACAAGTACATTAAACATAATGATTTAAAATATCAATACATAAAACACACGTGATCTGGCTGGGAGCTGTGAGCATCTTTTTTGGACGAAGCGCTCTTTCCTTTTTCTATGGGTTACAATGCGTGCATACGCTTTTTTGTATGTTTGCTCTTTCCAAAACTGCTCGATGCTCTTTTCCCCCACTTATTACACTGCAACATGCAGCATCATCCTCCCAATCATAAAAGACAAGGGTCGGTTTGTCGATTGATTTTTTTTCTTCAATCAGAAACATAACACATTTCAACATGCTGGCTTCCAACTGTGACAAATACATTTTTGTGTTTGTTAATGCATACAAAAATCATATCGATGGGGGTTTTGGACACGTAGAATCCGAATTTGACGTCAGATTTAAAATTTGAAATACCACGTTACTGAAAATAGGCGGGAAAATTTAAATTAAATAATTTTGAGACAAAAATCATATCCAAGGTGGATTTGGACACGTAGAATCCAAATTTGATATCAAATTTAAAATTTGAAATACCACGTTACTGAAAATAGGCGGGAAAATTTAAATTAAATAATTTTGGAACAAAAATCATATCAAAGTGGGATTTGGACACGTAGAATCCAAATTTGATATCAGATTTAAAATTTGAAATACTACGTTACCGTAAAAAGATGGGAAAATTTAAAAGCTTGGGTTATGTATGTATGGATGCATGGACTCGAGGAAGTATCCAACTTATCAAAGGCAGT
>JAQFXM010001245.1:0-34354 GCA_034693345.1 Entomobrya multifasciata
TTCCCTAAATTAATTCTAGGCAAGGGAGACAACACTTGAATACAATTGAGATTTATTACGGCTACCCTACACCTCTTCTCCGCTATTTCAATTTGAATTATTAACAAGTGGTGTCATTTTTTTTATAGTTTGTTAAAACTACCTAGTTTGAAATAATTACTGTCTGATAACTAAACAATTAATCAACTTGTGATTTGCGTTGTGATGTTAGAAATATTTTCATATTTTCCTGCAGTGTTTTTAGTAACAGAACAAAACTTCAGTTCGTTATCTTTATTCCTTCAAAAATTAAAGATAACCTTGTCAAGAATTTAATTATTAGTTAATTATCAGCACAGCCCAGTATATAGTTAATTGAGTACTTTTATTATTTTTATAACGATGAAGGTAAGAAGACACATTTATTTTGATTCAGTATATTAGAATTTAAACCTCATTTTAATTTTTTCTCATTTTAGTTTTAGGTTTAAAAAGTGGATTCGATTTGACTTGATCTTCTTCTTTCACCGCCTTTCTCCTTTCAAATCTTCAAGAAAAACGCTGTTATTTTAACTAATTGTAGTTTAGCACGCTCGTCATTCCTTGTTTATCAGTCAGTCAGAGAAAATTATGTAAAAATTGTTGTCAAGTTTTTTGACTTACAAAAATTCGTTAAACGACTCGCATACAAAATTCCTTATATCTACTTATTTTGTTGGAAAGGCCGGATTCTGCACGGTTAACTTTAATTTTCACACATTCTTCAATTTATATTTTACTTATTTTCTCTAATTAATCGTTATTCATTTAATTTTAAATAATTTATAGGGGAAGAAGATTGAAGAAGAATGCGTATTTATGAATTTTTAAGTTCAGAAGTTCAAAAAAGTGCTTTTTAAGCATTTTTATTTGAAAGGTAGGTAGACTAATTTGCATATTTTTTTAGAACGTTCTTTTTTTAAAGAGTGAATCGTTTTATTTCGGTGATACATTCATAATACTTTGCATCAGATACCATTTGACTTTAACTTTATATTTTGAAAGTTTTATTAATTTTCCCTTGGCTTTAACGAAAAAAATTAAGGTGGTATGTGAAGCAATGGCTTTTTACGACTGCTTACGCTGTTTGTCATAATTAAAAGTGTTTTAAAATACTTTGTTGTAGAGTTGTTAATTAGTTAATTATGATTTTAGTTTTTGTAAGAAAACTTGTAAAGTTACATATCACAAGGTAATAATCAGTTGTTTTTACAAACGCAGAGTGAACTTATGATAACCGAACTGTATCAATTAACTATAACGTTAATAAAGAGTTGTGTTATCATAATCAACTAATTATTTAATGTTATTGCACAAGCTGCCCTTGTATTATTGTTAGTAATACGCTTTGTCGGGTTGGACATTTAAAAGATTGCCTTATGAAAGTTTACTTAATCAAAAACTGATTGAAAGTGGCAATAATTTAAAATAACTGTAATGATGTTGCGTATTTATAGTTAATAGGTCGTAATTGTTATCATCATCATTAATAATTTTAAGCTGGATAATTAGTTACAGATGTGATGTCAATGTCAGGTGAATTTTTTTTTGAAACTTAAATGTAACTTATTTTTGTGGTAAAAATATACATCCCATTTTTAAAAATGAAAATACACATCTAAAACTTAGAAATAGTGATTTCTTGTCATCTTTCCTTTTTCTAATTACACATCAAAATAGATTTATATACAAATCTCGAGGTTTTTAACAGTTTATAAATTGAAAAGGTTAAAAACGCGTGTGGTGTGCTTAATTATTAAATAATAATTATGTACAGGTGGTGGTAATGTTCTAAATTATTTAGAAACTGATTGATTATTCCTTTGACCAATATTTTTGAAAGAAACCAATATTAAGTTGTTTTAATGTTTTTTTTTGAAAGGTCAATTCAATTTTCTTTTAAAACGTTGATTTTCTTCTTTGATTAAAATGATTGTAGGGTCATTCCTCATCAGCATTTTGCCCAGGTACTTTATTTGCTACAGCTGCGGCGGCTGAGCCACTAGCTGATACTCCTCCTGGTGAACCCCCAGCCCCAGCTGCCCCACTGGAACTTGACCCTTGACCGGAACTTGAGCCTGCACCTGAACTTGAGCTTTTTCCACTTGCCCTTAATCCCTTTGAGCGTGCCTTCTCTTTGCCACTTTGAAGAATTCCCGGAAGCTCCATCACATCAGCAACAATAAAGTCTGGAGGAGGATTGGGTTTCTCTGCTGGAGCACCCTCTGGGGGGAGGACCCACATGGTAATACCTATTTCTGCTTGGAAGCCACCCACAATGTCCGTCTCAATTTTGTCACCTACCATCAAACACTCAAAAGGCTCCACCCCAAGCTTCGTACACGCCCTGTGGAAGATTTCCGGTTGTGGCTTTTCCCACTTGAGATCTCCACTCACCACGATTGTGTCAAAGTGCTCAGCAAGCTTCAGTTCTCGAATCTAAAGATTTTTTTGGGTTCGGAGATGATCACGGAGACGACGACGACGGAGGAAACGAAGACGAGATACAAAAAAGAAAAGAATACACTGTTAAAATTTCATGATTTCAATTGCAATCGATTATAGTATATTATAACTTTCTTATTCATAATCTAAATAATTTTTTTCAACACTCAGGGTTTTCTATGAATTCATTCTAGTATTTTTTTCGTCATTTTTTTAAATGTCAGGTTACCCCTAAGAATACCCTTGTCGGTTTTGTAGTCTATTTTTTTAACCCTGGTGTTTATTCGCTGTATATTATGAACCATTTAAGCTATTTTCATCGACTTTTTTTCCATTTTTTTATTTACATCTTAACTAAATTTTTTAAGACTTACTGACAACTATACCGTTTTTTGTACGTATTTGCTCAAGTATTCGGGTGCCACTCGCACGTACACATTGTGTCGCTTAAAAAGCATTTGTGACCACTTCTGCATTCTAATTTTTTGAGAATCTCTTTATTAAAAATTTCTGTCTTTCAATCCACAGAAATAAAAGTCTTTTTTTTCAAGAAAAGTGTCACAAAGAAAAAATTGGATGGAATCACTGACACTGGCACTTTATTTATTTTTGCCGACGCACACGAAACGCGACACGCACTCATCAAGCAAAAAGTTAATTATTTAATCATCATCATCGTCAAGAGATTTTAATTAAGCTTTGGAAATAATTACTCTCTCTTTCTCTCTCTCTGTTTTCGATCTTTAGGTCATCCGGGCCATGAGAGGTAGTAGGAGTAGTAGTGGCTGTCGTGCGCTGCACACAACGCAATCAAAAGAAAAAAATTCACAAAGCTCTAACACAATTCATATTCATATTTTTTTGGTACAATCAAATCACAACAAGAACATATTCATCATCAATCAACAACAAAAAATATATAACAATGTTACAAATCATAAGAACACGGGACATAATCATATATTTTATTTATAAATAATTTTCGGTTTTTTAGCACACATGTATTTCATCATCATGATTGGAAATGAGTTCCTTATGGGATTTATTCAGTAATTTTAGCAGTACCTTTTCCCATTGAGAGGTTGATGGACCGTTGGTAATGAGCGCAAGTTGGTACTGTTTGTGCAGACTTTTGATCATGTTCAGCTTCGCGTCAGACAGTTGAAGATGACGGTACCGGAGCTTGCGCCATTTCACGTAGATTTCGTCTGCAAAGAGACAATTAAATTCAAAATAATTAAAATTAGCATACTTTTACTTTCAATTTGACAATAATTTGTATATACGACACATAAAATCCACATACCCGCAACATCTTCGTAATCTTCACCCAAAGCCTCAATCCACAACAAAAGTCGCCATTCATCAAGGGGCATCCGGGGATTCTCAGGACAACGGCGGAATCGTCTCAGGAACGTGTCACAACATTTCTTAGCATCAGCCGCGGGGACATCCATTTCACGGGCCATGATTTCCGATATCTGGGGTAAAACAAGAAAATTAGTACGAAATTTTGAAAATTAATTTTCCGTTCCGGAAAACAGCTAAAGGCTAATATGTACATGTTTGCGTCATAACTTTCTTATTTTTTCAAACTTGGCTGATCTAATCGAAAACGATTTATTTTGCTTTTTCGCTTCCCTTCCTAACTAATACTTTCATTTATTTTTTCATAAGAAATGAACCAGGCAAAATAGCCTTCAACTTCATAACTTCATATTCAACCTTTCGAGGTTTCCACACATAATTTGCCAATTTACTGTGAAATCACCATTTGCCTGCACTTGACATTTGACATTCAGCAGCACTGTGCATACAAACTACAAACGAGAACTACATACATTATGAAAAATATAAATAAATGGGTTGTCTAGGTCTGTCGTTTGCACGTATTCCCGTTGTGAATGGAATTCCTGTAACGAGCCAAAAGTTATTACGAAAAGACTGCCGACGGATATGGAAAATAAGGATATCATTATGTTTCTTAAACATATAAAAATGATGATGATGATAATTCGTAACGATGATGATAAAACGACAAAGTATTTCAAAAGAAGAAGAATGGAATTCGTTGTACTTTCATGAATTTCCTAATGCAAAAATATGTCATCATTTTTTCTCTTTGCAAATTGGCAGTGACAACCAGCCAAGCCCATCAGCCAACAACCAATACATATTTAGCTGACTAGTTGGCAAGATCGCATCAAAGTTATACATTTCTTTGACATTGCCAACTCTCAATGTCCAACTTTCCATTTCCAACTTAATGAGAATTTGATGGAATATGAGGAGCATTCATGAGTACAATACTTGCTTTTATAGCCTGTCCGCCCGCTTGGTGTAAAGGACAAAACAGCCGACATAGCAACAAAACACACAATGAAAGAATCCATCATAAAAGTACAAAAGCAATATCCGCTAAAAGAGAAATAAATCAAATTTGCTCTTGACGCCTGCCTGGCCCGTCTCTGTTTGTACATGTATTTAATGTATACACAGTAGACAGCGAGTGATTTGGGTGCCATGTCATGCCATCATTGTGCCAATAATAAGCAGCTTTCAGCAAACAAACCAGAAATTCATATATATGTCGAATTAACCATGTATTGAGTTACCATATCACTTTGCAAGTGAATGCTGCAAGAAAAAAAGAAAAAAGCGTAAAATATAGGAACCCCAAATCCTTATATCCAAAATGCCCTTGAATGCGAACTTTTTCTGCCCGCTAAGTCCAATGCCAAGTGAAAGTCAACGAACGCCCGAAGAAGAAGAGCGCCTGATCCTATCCCGGTACTACCACCGCTGTACTTATGCCTTCTTGCTTTTCACTCAAGTGTATTTCAGGTGAAGTGGAAACGAAACTTGTGAAGATGAAGTAATGAAATTTAATCTGTATCCATTAAAGAAGAAAGGCGAGATGATGAAATGCTATAAAAGCTTCTCTGATTCGAAGCCATTCATTCTCCCTTTTTCTCATTTTCGCAATCTTACTCCATCTTCAAAGAGAATTGTTCGCACTTATTCGTCGTGATGAAGACGGTAATGAGGGAAAGGGATGGGATGACGACGAGTAGTGGAGTGATCGATAGCACTGTAATGCCTTTCATTTGCGTAACAATAAGAAAGAATATGTTGTGCGAGTTCGGATGGTTCCCACATTTTCTCCTGCTTTCCTTTCGCTGTTCTTCCTTTCTAACCAAAAATATTTCCAGCAAACTCTACCAAAAAATGGATTGTGTTTTCTTTCTGACGTCATAAAGCTCTTGGTATACAAACTAAGCAAAAAAAGCTCCATTTTTTTTCATTTCCTATCCCTCGGATTACATTTGAATTCATTTCCAAAACTTGTTCTTCTAACGACGTCTGGAGGATATACGGCTATAATTTTTTTTGAGAATGTCCGAAGCAGATACAAATAGCTCTTCAAAATAAGCAGAAGGAATATTTTATTTTGGGACTCGGCTCAGCTCTGCCTGGTACATTGCTACTTAATCTTATGTGCATTTTAGGATAAAGTTTGCTTGAATGAATAATTTACTATTTTTATTATCATAATTTAGTTTGCTTATCTCAATAATACAAGTTTTTCCTCAAGATTCCACCAGTTTCACTTTGCAAACTTGAGTTATAGTAAGTACAGTTCTGCTTTGCTTTGCTTAATGCACTGCGGCAGAACGTTGACTTTCAGAATTTAGACTTTATAGAAAATTTTCCTACATTTTCGACCAAAGTTGCACAATTTGTTGCGAAAGAAATGAAATCGATATTTGACTTCACATGTTTATCTATGCATATTATTTTAATAAGTCAACAAACATGTTTTTCCTCCTGTGTACGAGGTTGCAAACGTGATTAGAATTCGGTTCTTTTGGTTGTTATTAAAGCAAACATCCTGCTATGGTTTTTGGGGTAACTTGATAAAACGTGCTTGGAATACAAATAGTATTGCAAAACTCATGTTGCGAAAATAAATATATGCAAAACTGAAGTTGAATACGCTTAAATTAATGTGTATTTTGGTGTCTTCTTCCACTTTACTTGGAACTTTAATGTTGTGTGCCATATTACAAATGATAAAAGCAGACCTAAAGCACTCAAAAACTCCTAAAAAGCTTAGATATTATTGTAACTACTTCACCGGACAAGAATCCCATTCTTAAAACAAAAAAATGGCATTAGGGAAGCTGCACGAGAGAAGCAGCAGCGCAGCGTTATATTTTTGTCCTTTTTTGCAAGATTACTTTGTGCCAACACAAATCCAGGGTCAAATTTTTATCGCAATGCAGCATTTCTCCTTGGATGGATGGAAAGACCCCGTCTACTAAAGTCACTTTGAATGCCTTGTCTTGTCTGTCATTTCATGATTTTATGGAAAAATTTCCCTTTCCTGTTTTTTCCATCGGTGCTGATAGGAATAATAATCATGGTGGCATGACATTTTTAATGGGTTTGCACAGTATAAAGTTTCCTCGTGCCAAACAACCACAACCACACCAAGTCCCTTGAAACATCTTCTGGTGCATTGCAAGTAGGAAAACAACTGCGCATTTAGTTTAGGCAGTAGTGAAATGACCTTTTTATGTTTTGCTGTACCACTACCACCACCTCAGGTGGCAGCAAAAGAAAGTCCCCGAACAAAACAAAGTAAGTTTGGAAAACGTGTTGTTCGTGTTCTTTCAAAAAGTTTTTTAATCCTTTTCAACTTTGTTCTAATTTTTGTTTTTCTACGTTAACGAGTAAAAGGAAAGAAAAATATTTTTTGTGCAGAAATGAAATTAAAATGAAACTATTGAACGAAGGACAGAACAAAAGAAAGCCGTTAGGATTGCATGTTAAATTGAATTGTAAAGTGCTCTGCACGATGCTCTGTTGAGCGAGCAGAGATATTGATCGATTTCATACAAAGCATACATTCATTACCCTTTTCTCCTACTTTCCTTTCTACCCATTTTACTATATGGGCAACATATACACATATGGTATGTACCTACCTGTTATTATCAGTATGGCACATTTCCAAAACTAACCAAAAAGGTGAATACACTTCTCTGGAGTGCCTTTCTTCTTCTTTTTTGGCGGAAAATACCGCACTGTTACAGTAGTACATAACAGCTTGATTTAGATTGTTCAGGGAGCTAAAGCCAAGTTGCTATATAGGATAGGTATTACGTAAGCAAACGAACGAGAGAAATGTTCTGTGCTTCAAATGATTTTCCCTTTTATATAGCAAAAGAGACTTTGCTTTGCACACATTCCGCTTTCCACTTGCTCTCTTCACTTTTGCCATTTTCCAGAGAGCATTTTGCAAATAACGACCTGTGCTCCAAGTAGTTGTAGAGAAACAGAGCAAGAGTGGAGCAGAGGTACTAGTCACATGACTTGATTGTAATCATCACCGTCGACCGACCTAAGTCTTTCATATACTCTTTCGTGAAAATCCGCTTTTTACTTGAAAGTATGCCTATCTGAAGGGAAAGGGATCTAAGTAAAATAGCTACAATGCTACTTGCAACAGTGTATGCACATATTTATTTATGTATATGCCTATTATTATGCCGTGCCATATCCAATATCACGCTGAGAATTTCCATTTATATTTTTACCGTTTTTTACTTAAATCTAAAATGGCGATGCATTATAATAGCAGCTTGGTGTAATGTATACCATGTCGTGCCATGCCACACAACACACGTCCATTGTACATTTCCTGGGTGATTTTCTGCTGCTTGTGTGCAAATGGTGAAATCGACCTTCATTTGACTTTCACAATGTCAAGCAAAAGAACAAAGGGGCTTTGTAAAAAGAAAACTTTGCAGAAAGGTTTGGACACATGGCTATTTTGTTTTATTTATCATCCCATTTTTTATCTTTTGGATGAGTTGCTACGATGCGATGATTTGTTGGATGCAGGCAGGGTTCGAACAATCATAAATATTTCTCAAAAAAAGTATGGAAGGGAAAATTGATGAATGGTTGTGCAAAGAAAAAATACGGTTAGGTGCGCACACAAGTTTTTGTAAGGTTTAGTGAGTGGCACAACACGGGACTTGCTTCTAGAAAAATATTGTTTGCTCAATTTGTAAGGTGGGTTGGGGGAAGGAATATGTCATGGTAAAAAATGTGATATTTTTCATAGATTTTGCAACATCCGGTGAAGGTCACACAGATAGAATGCATAACTTTGCCTATTTACCGACTTGAGTCATGAATTTGTTTTAGAAATGAATTTGTTCCTTGTCAACTGTCTATCTTATTACATGACAGGTGTGATATGATCCATATGGGGCAACGCATGACGTCAGTGCTAAAAACTTTATAGAAGATTCCCGATTCCCTACAACCATCTGTAATTAGTCATTACTATTTATTGCTAAATTAAGATAAAGGAAAATTTTACTGTGGTGGAAAATTTTAATGATTAAAATTCAATAGTCAATCTGGTGAAATATTCCGAATAAGAGCACTGCTCATATTGACGCTTGTCTTCCAGGAATCAATTATAATTAAGACGTGATATTAATATCGTTTTGTGAGCTTTGGAGTATGATACGCATTAAGGAATTTTGCATGTGGAAAAGAATGTGGCGAGCAGGTTAACAAGATGAATCAATGACTCATGTGGAAATCTTGCTGTCTGGTCGCACGTGAAAAGGTCAAAGATGTAAGCTTGCTATGTAGCTTAACTTAACAAGCTTAACTTTAACTTTGTAAGTTGGCTCCCAGAACAGAAGAAGCTCTGATAAGTTTCAGGTTTCATATGCGTTCGTTCGTGCCCTGTCTGAACTCATATCAATTTCATTTATTGATTTTTCCGCTGGAATCGAATTGGATTTCACCAAAAATTACTTGGAATATGGCTGTAAGGGGTTTTAGAGGGTTTTGAGAATTCTTTTGGGATTCTTTCATCTCTTTAGCTTAATTTAACATCTATTTCCATTTGTGTACCTTGCACCAACTAAACTTTGTAGAAGAAAAGTTGATTTGTAATTTAGAGCTATTGGGATTCAAACGACTGATCAACACGAAGTTTTCCCGTGATCTCGTCTCGTCTCGTGAAAGCATCCAGAACATTTGCCCAGTATATTTTACCATTAAAGAACATTCATTTACAGTAAATGAGCCAAATAGATGGCTAATTTAATGGGAAATGACTGTAGATAGATGTTTTGTTGGAGTCAAGTCAATGCCATTTCACTTCCATTCAACCACAAAACCACAACGCTTCTCTAGTCCAACCTTGTCTTGCTATCTTATTTATTGCACTTTATGGCTTCCCCATCCTAACTTGCTTTTCGCCCTTTTTCATTTTCACTTCACTTGTTCTGCTCGTCTCAGAGACCGTGATTATCTTATTACTTCAGCTTCATTTGTACACACCAGAGACTTCAGAGTATGTATGTCGGTTAAATAAGTTGAAAGCATCTTTAGAAAATTAACCCTTTCTCTTCCCAATTCTCGTTGCCTTTTTCTTTTTTCCGGTTAAGTCAAGAACAATATAAGATGATTTTCGGTTTTTGTACTTGAGCTGACAAAGAAAAAAGGTGGTGATGAGAATGAAAGCCTTGTGCTACATTGCATAGTATATATGCATTGCATCTCAATTAGACTCATTGTCAGTAGCTTTTTTTCTGGAGAATGAAATTCATAAAATTCTGGAGCACACAAGTCAATGTCATAATAATGCCTTGCGAAATTAAGATAAAAAGTACGGTACATAATTGCAAATCATTTTACAAAAAATGTGAAAAAGGTTGAATTGCACATTAAAATATTACAAACACATCATTGCAAAAAGCTAACAAGGCTTGCAAAACTTTGTTCAGCTGAAATATTTGGGTTTCATCTATTCCGGATGTTATTGCATTTTTGCATATTTCCATTTAGCAAAAACATCATGCTATAGGATGTGCTGCAACATAAAATGCAAGGAAGCTTGAAAAATTTGCAAAGAGCCCTAGCTCTGTATATCTTTCGCAAGAAGATATTAAAGTAACCCACATATTTTTATTACCCATCTGCCATTTTCAGTTTCAAATTCTGCCATAGCTTAAGCATACACAAAATTTACGATCATATTTTTCTTCTGCAATATCCATTTTTATGCAGTTTTATTTTGGGATTTCAAGGAAAGCGTAGTTATTTTACGGATGGGTAAGGACGGTTTTATATTTCAATGGTTTTAGTAGCTGTTCTAGTGGTCCCCGTTCCGGACCACCATTTTTTGTTTGCTTTTTTGATTGTTGTTCTCATAATATATAGCTTCTCATGCATGTTCGTATGTGTCCATCTATTTTATTTTGTTTGTCCGATACGATACGGGAGCAGCGGAGGAAGCGCTTGTCCATAACCCAATTTCGCTTCTCGCCATGTTCTATTTTCCTCTTTTCCCATCGTGCTGTAATGTAAGCCTATTTTATTTTTCTGGTAGGATGATACTTTCATATCATCAGAGAAACACTTTTTGGAAAAGGGGAAAATAAAGTTCACTTCTCTGTAAATTTTCACTTGAAAAAATTTGTGAGCCTTGAAGCAAACACTTGAACAAATGAGCTCTAAATTTTTATCACTGTCATCTTCAAAGTTTTAATGGCAATTGTGGGATTACTTTAAAAGATCTGATAAATTATTCGAATAAAAATGGGTCATTGCTGAATTCCATTTTAAATATGAACTAAAGCTATAAGGTTAAATTAAACAAGTGGGAAGGACTTCATATTACCTCGCTAACTACTTGATTAAAAGTTTTTACGTGTCTTGTCAAAATTAATAAATTATGCACAATAAATAGCACTTTTTGATGTTATAACCTTGTATTAAAACTGCAAAGAAAACTAATAGCATATAATACTGGTAAATTATCATTAAATATTTTTTGCAAAACAAAGGAGTATACAATTGTACGTTTTGCACGTAAAGCCTTGTCTAAATTCGCGAATTGCAAATGGACAGGTCAGGCTCACGCGAAAAATAGGTAACAAAGATTAATGAGCTTGCTTTCGCCATTTTCATTTCCTTTTACTTGCAAAAGCTAAAGGAATTTAGGGTTGACGAAATGACGAAGGCAAGAAATAAAAAATGTAAGTTTGGGCACATGATACACACACATGCAAGCTGCATGATATTTATATGGGTTATCTGTCCGACCGAACCATGCTACGGAATAATCTATTACATTTTTTTCTCACATGTCACCAATTCATTCTCATTATTTTGATAACGGACACAACTTTATTTTGTGTGATAACTGTACTTCCATTCTGGTCGGTCAGTACCTGTTCCCAACCAAACTGATTTCCCAATTTCCCTTGCGTGTGGGTAAGCATTACAGTACCACTTCCTATGCTATAAATTATTCTATTATAATTATAATAAAAGTTTTCAAATGTAGCGTGGTATAAATAACATTAAGTTAGCACTTAGAAAAAAGAAAGTTAATTTTTATTTCCGTTTTGCAATCGTACTTGTATAATTTTGCACGACAAAAACTTTCAAAAATAAACTTCTAAGAAAAGAGAGAGAATCCCACGCTCTGTGACAAGCTTTTTTACATTGCTCCAAAATTTCTCTCATTCTCATTGAATGAAAAGTCTAAAAATATATTGTTTCGCATTAAAAATAGTGCACGAGGGCAGAAAGTGAGTCTAGCAATTGGAATGTTTGTGGTGCTTTGTAGGCCAACACCACCAGCATCAGCGTCGTCGTCGTCGTCATCATGTCGCCAATTTAAGTTTTTGGCTCTGTGTACGTGGGTACATCAGTTCGATGGCTGCTTCTGCTTGGCAAAGCATGATATGTGTGCCATAAATGAGCCATGATTCCACACAGTTCAAAAATATCATAAATATTTCATCCCACTTTGTACAAGTGACAGTGACTGATAAATAGACTGTTTTACAGCTTTCTAACGAACGATAATTTTCCAGAAAAGATGAGTTTTCTGCGAAAAGCGTTTGTTTTTTAAACACTGGCTGTTCATCATGTTAGCTTTCTTCCTGTTTATTTCTCAGCTTTTTTTACTTGTTCCTAAGAACTTTTTCTGAAGATGTCTGAGTAAAGAGTGAAATAAATATTTCATCTTTTCATCATTTATTGGCAATCAACGTTTCCCTTTGAAGATGAAAGAAGAACAAAAAATTTAATAAACCGAATTTTCTCAGAAAACAGGCATTGAAAGCGGCCTACACAAAAATGTCCCGTTCTAATAGACCAGCAGACATTCCGTTCGAACTAACATCATGATCACCGGACGGAAATTTCTCGTCGTATCTATATCCTTCACTACCCACTTCAATAGAAATTACATGCATTGGTGCTCAGGGCAATTCAGTAGTCAAGTCAATAGCAGAATTTCGAAAAATTAATACTTGACATACTTTTTTATCATTTATATAAGGGTTTCCCTGTAAATATGCGGATGACAGATAATGGCACGCCTTTTCCATCCAACTACCAATTTTCTGAAATAAGTAGCACAAAGCTAAAAACGCTGATAGACATTTATCATTTATTTATAGCTATTATTTTTGTTTTTGTTGTAATAATATTACTTTTTTTGTAGAAAAATAGCAGATGGTTATGAATGTGCTTTGCTTTACTGTAATCAGACAGGATAAAAATATAGAAAAATAGAGATAATAATTCTAATTCTATTTGATTAGATGTAATAGCGAAGGCTGATTACGATATATATTGCCGATGAGCAATAAGGATGTTTTGGTCAGTAAAGCGAAGAAATTCATAAACTTTGGTAATTACAGAACAGAATTAATAGCAGTACAAGTTGTCTTGAAATAGGACATTAAGTATTTTAATCGGTTCGGAAGTAGAGTATAATAGAAAGCTCTAAAATAAGCGCCATTCTAACAAATCCTTAATCGATTTATTTCACAGCTGCATCTTTTCTGAGCAAATGGTAGTTAAAATTGCAATCAGAATCAGGATGTCATATTCATCAAATTTCAGTACTTAGCTTGCGTATTTCAGTATTTCTTTCACATCACCATTTCATATTTAACTCTGGAATATACCTGACGATGAAATGACCTAAGTTAATGGATACAAAAGATACATCTGTCGTGTAGGGCGACACGACGTGCGACTAGTAACTGTTTTATGAGTCTAGCTTCTCTAGAACATAAACCACTTAAGATTAGCTAACCTCGCTCCACACACTGTACATCAAGCTTTTATGTCGTTTTTACGATTATTGCTTTTCACTCTCTCAAGGACCAGTAGAAATTTCAAAAGAAAGCATTATTCATCATCATCAATTCAATCTCCAACCACTGTTCCTCATCTAACCATGAATTGATGTACAGCACAAGTATTCGCCTAGCAACAAGTCAAACTGAAGAACAATAGTCCAGAAAAAATACTCTCATCAAAAATAAATTTCCTGCGGAGCTTTTGATAGTCTCATCAAACACGTGTATCCTCTTTTATTAGCTGAGTCATCAGTGAGAAGAACTAGCAATTAGGCTGGTAGAACGAAAAGATTACATCTTACGATTTTTTTTAGATATTTGAGCTTTTGAAAATGACTTTTCAGTTCAGCCTTTTCTATTTTTTAGGTAAGTCATGGAATCAAAATGATGATGATCATCATGTGTTTGTCAATGTGACAGCTGAAAGGCAGCTAAATGATAATGCTTTAATAATTTTTGTAGTTCTAGCTAATAGGATTTCATCCAGCTTTTCAATTCTACCATTACTCATCATGATTTCATGTTCACTCAAAAGCAGATATTAATGTCCTTTAAAATGAGATATTTGTAATACAATCATTCCACATGTTTTGTCTACTTTAATTGAATGATGATGGCCATTAATGCAAATGGTGAGGAACCTTCTTTTTAAATAGATTTATTTAGAGAATGACTGACTGGAAGCGTTAAAAAACGTGATTGAGTGATTAAAATGCAACGTGTTAATTGGACCAATGACTTTGTTTGAGGTAGTCAAATTTTATTGCGTAAAACAACCATTCATAACATTATCGAGTACAGTGTCATCATCATTTTTAAAAATTGCTTGGACGATTAATGGGAGTTGTGACTTTATACCAAATTAGGAGGAACTCAGACAAGAGAAATCCTGGAATAATTTTGTTGGAGGCTCTCTTGAATCACAAATGTCTCGGCTAGAAGCAATGAATATGAAAATATTGCTCTGGATTTCTATCAATCATCATTCATTTCATGACTGAAAATGATGAATGAAGACAAAAATAGAGAATGGGGCAATGTGTGACGTGAGACTGTCCCTTGTTCATTTACTTCAAGATTGCAAAACAGTTTGAATGCAATTCAAAAAAGCATCACATGACGGCAATTCCATGAATGGTGAACTTTTTTACGGCCTTAATTATTACACATTTTTTACGGTTGGCTAAACGTGTGACGTAATAGTTATCTTAATCTCTGTCTGTGTTGGCAATACTTTTGTGCGTATTATCCTACCACAATACTCTGCATTCATTAAATTCAAATGTTTCAAAAAGAGACGGTCACGTGTGTCATAGTGTCATGTGCTACATTGCAAGTTTCGACTTTTTTTCAGGGATAGCCAGATGAGATGAGTGAAAGGGCAGAGATTAGAAAATGATGATGACCATTTGAGCCAGTCGGAGTATAAATATAAATGGTTTCGATAGTGTAATCAATTCAGTTCATCATGATAATCAAAAAAGGATAAAACATCCTGGACTGGACCAGAGTCCATGGCCCATCTCCCAATTTATCAATATTAACCTTTTAATCCAACTATTCATTTTTACTAATCAGTTTCCCTTTTGAAACAAAGAATAAATACGTAAAATTGAGTTAATGATCATACTGAGAAAAAGTAGAACTTTTATGACGCGAGAGGAAGTTAAAAGTGACAAAAAATCCCAAAATAAACTTAACTGGTTTGGGTTTGTTTATTTTGGTTGCATGCGAAAAAATTCCAAGCTTTCTTTTGTCCTTATGAAAAAAATATGTCAGATCAACTTGAATTATAAATTATTTTGCTCTGCCACTTTGTCCATCACAAAAACAACCTGTGCACAATAGGCTTGTTTATTGATTAAATGAATCGTTTTTGCCTTAAATTTGGAAAATTTACATAGACTTTTAAAACATTATTGAAGCCAAACCCCTTTGCCGTCATCATTGCCATCGTCTGATTAGCTGATTACATCATCATGTATTCATTATTCTGATAGCGATGACTTTGAGTTCAAAGTTTCATATTTTTCAGACCACACTCACAATATTTGGACTGATTAAATATTTTTGTGAACATTTCGCTGCAAAAATTTAGCCAAAGATTACATAGTGCGTACTATGTTCACGTATAATCAATGATGCAAAACTTGCTTTGCAATTTTTACTGCGTTTTACATCAGTCGTTTACGATTAATTCGTATCAGGCAAGTTTTGTTTTGAAAAATTAAAAACAATTTATTTATCGACGAAGGTAAGGTAAATAAATAAACAAGCAAATTTAGGAAAAGTCCATTTTCTGTTAAAAACAAAACTAAATGTATACTTGTTTTTGTTATGCCGGAGATAACTTTATTATTTAGATTTGTAATTTTCAGGGCTATAATTGGGATTAACTGAAGATTACATACAAGTAACCTTTAAATTAAAAAATGGTCTTGATAGAAGCTATATGCACATTGCTGTGCAATTATGATATCCAAAAGACAAAGACAGTTTAGCTTACACTTTTTGAGAGGTTGTTTGTATGACAAAAGTAGTAGTCTATTTATCCTTCAGCAGTAATATTATAGTATTGACATTTTAGTAAATATCAATAATTAATTTTGATTGCTGAGCTACTGATTGTTATGACCTTTTCCCACAAATGGACGGAAAAGTACACAATCAAAGTGGATTATACATACGTGTGTACGTACTGCATATTATGATAATTCATTCTTCTTGTTGTGTTTGTAGAAAGATGATGAAAGATAGTTGGTTATTCAGTGTTTTTCCACTTGTCCCCCTTTTTTAATGTTTGTGGTAGTGGCACGGCAGGCTTACCCCATTATACCCACGGCACGTCAGAAAATGAAATCAGATTAACATGTCAACGTTTTCAAATGATTTGGAATTAATTGGTTTTGTAGAGAAGGCAATCAAGTGAAGAAATTATTGTCTTTCATCTTTGTAAGTTTACATTGTGGTTGATATACATTCATTCGGTTATGTTTGATGCATGTAGAACGAAGGTCGTCATTCATTACATTTTTAAATCTAAACAAAATGAAGCATGTTGCTGATCAAGTAAATACAATTAAATATTTATACTAGCTTAAATACGATTGGACAGGATGTATCTATTTTTAACTTGTTCTGTTAGGTTTACTGGTTTGTGATAATTTAATTACTTTATCAAAGCAGTATGGATTTCAAAGTTGTAGTTCTTTTTAGATGGGGATGGATACAATCATTCAAGCAATTTGTAAGTGTGACGTATACACTTACGCTTTTGAATTTCCACCGATTTTGAACAAGTGTGCATAGGCATGCATGTCTAAAAACTTTTCTCTGAACAAATTTAAGCATGAAAATATATACAGGACTTTTTGTTATTAAAAAAGAATACTTTAGTTTCAAGGTTGTGGCAATCGTTGCTTTTTGTTCTCTGTAAAACTTTTGCTCGAATATTCTATTCCAAAAACGATCCACTTTTTTGTTTTTCAGACAAGTTTTGTAACTTCAATCATAATTATTGTATTGAGTCACCCAAAATTGAAATTGCTATTTTCCCACAAACAAATAACAGAAAGTAATTCATATATCGAGATCGAGACAATGTTTCAAAAAGTTTAATTATTGTTTGTCAAAAGGCAAACCTTCAATTTCCGTGAAAATAGATTTACTGTATTGATAGCAAGAAAAAGGGTTACGACGAAAGGGTTCTATTGATGAAATTAAACTTGTTATGCAGAACTTCAATAAATTTAGATGTGAACATTATCATGTGAAGTGAGACCTCACATGATCAGATCACATATCCTTGGCTTGAACATCTACATCATCTTTTCACATGACATCTCTTTCTAGAAAATAGTGTGAAGCAAGTCCCATTTCACCTCCCAGTTTATTACCACACAATTTGCAAACAGGACTGTGAATTGCAGCAAATCAAGTCTCTTTTACCCTGAAAGAATCAACTCTTGAAAATTGCAATTTATGTATATTTGCAATCACATACAAGCTATCAGCGAGATCACCTGAACTTGTCAAAGGCAACATTTTACGATCTTCACCACGACCATACCATCATATCATCTGGTAAATGTGTGCCAAGTATGTTTCCATTATCTTCATTTTTTACCAACCATAATTATCATTATTACTGCACATGTTCAAAAAGTTGCATAGAAGATTCTCAAGTCTACCATTTGACTTGACTCCTGCTGTTGGCGACCGACACACACGGGTACACATACAAAGTAAAGGCAAATGTAGTAGCAGTCTATCATCAATTTTTTTTCTGGGCTCATTCGGGCATCCAGCCAAAAAATATTAAAGACCTCAACCTCCACATTGCAAACTTGTCTGATGAACAGATGAACTAAACAAATTCTTTCACATTTTTATTTGCCTAAAAAGAAGATGCACCATCATGTGTTCTGCTGCTTCTGTTGCCAGAAATTCCATAAATATTATTTCCTGCTATCACCAAATCGCCTTCAACTTTATTTATGTGCATAACACATCGTAAAATTACATATATATATCTCACCCCAAGATCACATCGTCATATTATTTGCTCAGCTTATCATTCTCATCGTCATTTCCAATGCACACATTTATATTGGTTCCGTTCCGTCATTATTTACTTGACAATCTGAGCGAATGCAAACTTTAATGGACTTATCTTGAAAAAACCAACTCATCTCTCTGCTCTCAAGAAGGATTTCGTAAATGTTTTAAATTTGTGTGCTACAAATTACCAGCTTGGGTGACACAAGTGCATTCAGACTATATCCAGCTTATACCAGAAACATATTTGACTAGCACACATATTCATTTGTAAACTAAACATTTACAATTTACTTAATTATAGTAATGTTATCAGTCATTTCATTTCTCCGTGCACATGCATATATGTCATGTCATGGTGTAATCAATTGCTTCTATGATAAACCCCATGCCACGCTGATAAGTTCATGGCTCCGGGTTTTTACACCTTATCGTACGTTTTTTCCACTTACATTTTTCTTTCCTTTTTTACGCTGTACGCTTTGTCTGTGGCGTAGTATAATTTTCAAATATTGACTTGACTGGAGAGAACGCGTAAAGCATGTAATACTTTTTATCACAGTTCACCAGCGTAGATTTTTTATGTGCACATAATGATCTGCTTTGTTTGCTAATGAAGATTAATGATTGGAAAAGAAAAGATGTTGATTACAAAACACGGCTCTCTACACAAAGCGTTTTTTGTCACGTCATAAAAAAGAGTTACGTATTTAGGTATAATAACAGAACAGGGTGTTGAGTAAGAGTGAATAAAGTCGCCTTGGCCTTATCCTTCGTTTGGAATTTTGGGTACTCTTATGAAACAGCGTCATTAACTCATCTCATCACATCAAATAAAAATGAGTGCATTTCGCTTACGGCAATGAACAAGATGAAGAGAGAGATGCATTCATCATCTTCATCTCGTCACGACATACCACAACCACAGACTTTTTACAGACAAGACACAACACCATCATCATCACCATTACATAAATCAATATTGATTAGCAATGAGATGGATGAGATGACATTGTTCATGAGTCCTTTTTTCATGGCTTGTCTGTCTGAGTCTGAAAGTTTTGTCATTTTTTCCTTCTTCATCGCCGCGTGCCGCCGCAATAACGTACAAAGCGATTATTTATTGCTTAAAACATAATGATCGATACAATAACATTTAATTAATCGATGCCATAAATATTTTATCGCCATAATAATCATTTCCACCGACCAACACGACCGACTCACCGCTTCTGTTTGATTAATATTTATTTGCGTCAGTCTTACAAAACAGTAGTAGCGTCATAAAAATTTATTGATTGCATTGCATTTCCCATGATTTTCCTTATCGCATTTTTTCTCTATTCTTTCCTGCTTTCCTATTACATATTATTCAACCCAGCGAGTGTATAAAACCAAAAGAGGAAACTGCAGATTATACCTAACAGCATTGCATACATTTTAAGTACCAGCTGGATAAATTGCATATTACAACATTTTAGCTGTCTCATGGCTGACTACATATGAATTATTCATAAAAAAAATATAGCACCAAACCATGTTATTTCGTCACCCACTTCATCATGAGAAATTGCATGCAAGCCTACTCATAAACCGCAATCACCCTAAAAAAATTATGGACTGATCGACAAAATATTTCGTCATCCGTTATCCGCAGCAATAGTCAATAGTAATAGTTGGCTTGGTTTGTTTGAAGTTATAACTCGGAAAAAGATGGTTTACGTAATGTAGGTCGTCGTATGTTCAAATTTGAATTGAATCATCATGTCAAGTGGATAAATTCATACAGCTGGGTGGCTGGTGGTATGTACGGTGTAGCTTTTTACCTTAATAGCTTTTTTGCTCATCTTTTTTAACGTGGAAGTTGGTTTCACTTCCAAGTACTTGTGGATCTACATGCTTCTCTGTATCATCCTACCTTTCAGAGAAAATTTCAAGTGGTTTTCATCATTCTATATGCAAAAATGTATGATGATGATGGAAAATATTGCAAAAAAGTGTAGCATCAAAGAACACTCCACCTTTAACCAGAGAAGCCATCATGCGATTTTTGACCTGAGTTGTAATGCGTAGTAAATACTTTCGTTACTTTTGAATAGAAAAATGGAACTTGCTACAAAAGAGTGAAACAATTAGGCATTCATTAAATCAAAATTACTTTGTTTTTCAAGAGAAATTTTTGCATGAAAAATCGGATCAATAACCTAAAATTGTGCTATTGAGCAATACAAAAATTTATTCGGTTCATTGCTCTCTATCTTTGCACCACCACCTTTGACACTCTCTTTGGATCTTCATGATAAATAAAAATATGATGATGATGCAACCAAGTTTGTTTGGAAAGTATGAATTTTTTTGGAATAAAATTAAAAGTGATGATTGCATACTCACCTTTTGACAGGTAATCGTGTCAGCCTTGCGAGTTTCAATAAGCGTGTTATCCAAGTCAAAGAGGATAGCAGAGATGCGACTGCGAGCAGTTCTCACTCGGTCCATTATTATTAGCTTATTATTTTCACCACAGAATTTACGAAGATGTTGGCGGAGAATTGGGGGAGCTTTCGCTAAAAAGAAAATTTTGCTGAATAATGGAAAAAATAATAGTTAAACTGGAGGATGATCACAGATTGACTTATTTTCACACAATTTATAGTACTTTTCTCCTTCTGAGAGAATTGTAGTTAGTCATTCAAAGAATGGGAGTTTTAATGAGAATTTAATGAATTTTTAAATATTTTACTTTAAGTATTCCACAGTACGACCACTGCTTCTGCAACCAGAATTTATGGCTATATATATGGTTTTTTAGAGTTTCAAAGTTCAGTTTTAGTTCACTTCACTTTTTTATCATAATTTTTTTCACACTGTACACGTGTTTCGATTTTAAGTTATATTTGCTGTATTGTTTGAAGAGTCTATACACATAAGATTTTTATTTGTGAAGAAGATGAAGAAGAAAAAAAGTGTTTTTGAGAGAGACAAACTTGTTCAGTTCAGCACAGGAGCAGTGGCCAAGTGGGAATGAGAGGAGATCTGCCCATGCCCATCCCGTTATAAGTTAACTAAAGTCAGTTGTGACGAGTCGAGTATGTAGTTGCGCTGTTGGTTGTGGTAGAAGAGAGTAGAGAGTTAAGTTTAGAGAGGAAAAGGGTGAAGGAAGATGGAAATTGTATTATAGACAGTACACAGTACACACACATACAGAGAGAGAGAGAGAGCTCATGCAAAAGGATTAAAAGGATATAGCACCAAAAATATGTTTCATGCAACATGCAAGCTTTGTAGATTCTACAAACACATTCGTGTACTATCTTTTGCCTTTTTATTGACTTTGTCTGCTTTTTACAATGTACACATACAAATACATAGCTTGGTAGACAAAGGAACTGTTCATGTTCATTTAGTTTTCTTTCTTTAAATTAACATTAGGGTTGATGTATGGAAAGGGTAGATGCACATTATTTAGCTTTTGGGATAAGGTACCTTAAATATGGGTACCTGAAAAAGTTAACTTTGTAGTAAAAGTTGAAGATGAAAGGTCCTAACGGAAAATAACGTGTATAGTAAGGTTGGTTTGTGTGTATGAAGCTTGGCAACAGAAAATTGAATTGGTAGTTTGCATGTTCGTATAAAGGTAGCATGATATATTTTTTTCTCCGACTTATTCCGAAAATACCCGGAGAAATGAAATGAAGCAAAAGAAAACAAAGATGACATGATGAAAACAAACGAGATATTTTTCGGGATAGTTTTTGCATTTTTTGTAATTATGACATTTGGGGTAACCTTATCCAATGGCGAATCTGATAAAGCTGACCCTTCAACAGAGGATGCTGCGGAGGAGGAGGATTTGAGTGGTCCTGTGGACAATTTTTGCTTTGTATGCAAGGCGAGGGGACGGCGAAGGAACAGGAAAAACACTGCCCTTAAAAACTGTCTTCACGTGTCCAAATCTGATGATGTTCTAAAGGTGATGTGCCAACATGGTTGTATGGCGGCCTATGGTATCTTCAAAAATAATGACGAGAGTATTGAAAGATGGTGCGTGGGTGGATCTCAAATGGAACAGGAATTAATCGACTTGTATGCAGTGGTCAAGACTAAAAGAATGGTTGAGAAAAAGGAAGGCAGTATGTATTCCTGTGATAAGGTCTACTTTGATGATACCGTTGACAAATCAAAGAACGAAAGCTCTTCCACATCAAGAGATCCATTAAGCTACAACTTTTGTTGGTGTAGAGGAAACGAGTGCAATGGACGACAAATTAATACTTTAATTAGGGCTGGGGCGTCGGGTAGAACGGGCGGCAGCGATGGAGAAAGTGGAAGGATACTGATGACCTTTGCCATTGCACTGATTTTTGGTTTACTTTGGATCCCAGGGTCCTTGGGAGCTGTAAACATTAAGTGCACTACTTGTACAGAGAAAACCCACTCGGATTGCTTTGAAGGTGGCAAAGACATAAATCCACAGCATTGCAATCCTGTAAACCAGTATACCAACTCTTGCATCAAGATGCAAACTTGTGTTTCCGGTTTACCTTGTGAAATTTACCGAGGATGTGAATACAAAACAATTGACTATTGTCTGGGAATTACGGATGTGATTGTGCCGGATCATGAGTGCAACAAGCGCAAGTTCAAGTTGAATACGCCATGGGGAGCAACCACAATCATTTGCGTGCACAGTTTGAAGACATACTATGAAAAGAAGGTTTGGAAAGGGGCTATCATAAAACCTAGTTCAGATTTTGATGATGAGGATGAGCTCAAGGCTACCAAAGCGGATGGAGCAATTGTCGAGATTGAGTATTGTCACTGCAGTAGCGATAATTGCAACGGGGGATTAGGCGTACAAGGATCACTGGGTGCGCTGGTCGTCGGACTGGTTGGATGTTTGGCTTTTAAGGGCGCTGGACGGGCGGGGACTCTTATGACTTTACTGATAATTCTAGGAATCCTTACAATGGCCACTGGCCAAGGCCAAAGTAATTGATGTAAATTTATGCAATAGTTATGAATTACAATTGTTAATTAGATGGATTAAATAATATTTTTTTGGTAGGTACTACGCCCAGCACAAATAGTACGACTAGTAATGCAACCAATATTACATTCGACTGCTTCAAATGCTCAGACTCTAAAACAAGCTGCTACTACTCTTATTTCGATGAATGTTCTTCAATTGATATCAGTAATAAGGATACATTGAAAAATACCAAGTACCAGGATAAAAGTTGCAACGGTGGGAATCCTAATGCTACTCGGCTTTGCAAGGTTCTCACTACCCAGCATATTTTGGGTGGAGGTCCGAAGGAAACGGAGAAAGGATGTTTGGATCCAAAGGAGCTTGATTGCTTTAAGGAGACCTTCAAATTAAATGTAACAGAAGGTGATTGCGCAGATAAAACAATAGGATATGAGGAGTATACAAATTGGTTACGCTGTAATGTGAAGAATAAGGTAAAGATAACTACAAACTATAATGAAGGCGTGGTCAATATTATGGAGCAGATGAAGGACTTTTATGGAGAGGAAGCGGAGAAAGAGTTTTTAGTCCGATTTTGTATGTGTAATGCGGATGGGGAGACTTCTAAGGGATGCAACTATAATTTAAAGTAAACATTAGCAAAAATTATTTCGAATTCAAATATATTGTGCAATCTTATAAAAATTATATAAACAAGCAGTGTCAAGCAACCTATTGAACGATTTACTTTTATGATGGTAATAATGAATTTGTGAGTTTTGCTTATTTTAAAGAGTGATTTTGAATTAATTCATTAAAATTAATTAGTACTAAATTTTGTAATTTTTATGTTACATTCGAAATTGCAAATATGACTCCGATCAAAAATGGAGCCAGGGGGTTTTCACTTGCGATCATTTTTGTGATTGGTCTATTAACCCAATTCACAATGTGTGCAGGTACGCAACACCTACATATACACTCCCACGTGTACATAATATACCAAATTACATATTCATATTTTTCATAAAAGATTCTGTTGATTTGAAACGGTAGACAATAAATGCTTCAAATACCGATGTGCCGACAAAGACACAACCATCATATCTACTGTTCTTCCTAATTTGGCTCCAATTCTATCTCAATTCCCGAAGAAGGACCACTGCGCAAAATCGGAACCTACTGAGACCGCCGATCAATGTATCCAAGCGGATCAAGATACCTCTGGATGTATCGCAGTAATTACTACGATAACCGTTCCTTATCAAGGAGACGTTAAGCTGGTTTACAAGAACTGCACAAATGTTGTGGACTGCTATAATAACGCATATCCTGGTGTCTTGACTGACGGAGGTGATCCAAAATGTCACCACTACACATACGAGCAAGTACAAGGAGGTAAACCTGCTGAGGATGGAGACATAACGGCGTTTACGAAATGTGCAGAAGGTAAAGGCGAGGATTTGACAGGAGGTCTGGCGGGGGCTCAAGGACAAGCAAGACAAGGGGACTCGGGAGGTGCTCAAGAACTTGCGAAACAAGTAACTCTTGGCTTTTGTATTTGCAGGGGGAACATGTGTAATGAGCAAAGTAGAATTGATAAAGCATTAGAGAAGGTGATGGCAAAAGGGAAAGGGACTTCAACAACACCTGCAGCTAATGAAGCACAGGGCTTGCTTCTATCCAAAGGCGTTTTCAGTTTTCTTGTTGGTGCTCATTTTTTGCGTAAATTTTTAAGTGACCTGTCAAAAGTTATGTAATTCTGATAATTAAAACGTAACAACGTTCAATTTTTTGTTGCCATCATATTTTATTTCTTTAAAAATAATTAAATTGCGGAAATAAATTTTAAAAAATAAGCGATGATTTAAATAAAAATTGTCAAGTTTAAAATGTCTACCCTACTTGTCCTCTTCATATTTGATAAGCCTTTATTTTTTACATCAAATTTAAAATTATGACGAAATGCTTGCTGACCTTGTTAACGACCACTGGGACAGCAAATTGCCTTTTCTTGTTGACATTTATTCTTCACTTATCTCACGGCTTATCTTGCTACACCTGCACATCCTCAGACCCTTCCTGTTTTAGTTCTCTGCATCGTCGGATTGAGTACTACGATTGCTCGCAGAGCTATACCTTGGGCTGCTTCACCTACAAATACAGATATTTGGATACAGAAACGGAAACACCGGAAAAGTATGTGGAGGGGGGTCAGGCAAGCTGTCTTTTCGATACGATTGCACCCTGTGACGAGTCTATTATTGGAAGAAATTTCTCAAAAGGAATGGAGGAGTGCGTTAGAATTCAAATGGACAAAGACTCCTTCGTAGAAAATAACCGAAAGTGGTCAGAGTGCAGAAGTAAGGTGGAGGAAAGTCATGGAACCGTGAAAGGAGAGAAATTTGAAAGGATGGAGGGGACCATTACAAATTCAAATCGTGGAGATGAACAAGTGGTGCATATAGAGTACTGCATTTGTCAGAGCGATCAGTGTAATGAACCTACAAACAAGAGTGAAGCAAGTTTGCGAGTACAAGAAATTTGGGGATTTTGGGGAATGATTATGGCGATGATGGCTAGTCGAAAAAGTTTTAATGGTTATTTTTTATTTCGTTAATTATGAATAAATTGCAATTAAAGTTGATTAAGTTTTCAGTTTTAACAAATCTTTAATAAAATTAAACTTTATTCAGCTACGTACATAAAAAATCAACGCAGTAAAAACGGCAATAGAAATATTCTTAGACCACGTCCACGTGACAAGGCGTGGGGCCAATCCTACCGCATCCTTCATCTTGACTTTCACAACGTCGGCACTGTCCAAATGCTCTCTCTTATGATTATTACAAAGATAGCCTGTGCAGCTGCAAACTGTAATATCAACTGTGTAATCCCTCGTCATAAGTGTCTCTGCACTCCGAGAAAATCTTAACGACTCATTTCCTTTCGCTTCTTCCGTAATTTCCTTCCACTCTTCAATCCTTGCTGCTGATATACAAGCTTTGTATTGCGAATACTCCTCTGGCCTTATTCCTTCCACTTTTAAGCACTTTTTGTCAGTCGGCACAAGTCCAACATGTTTTTCTAGACATTTTAGTGTGCCATTGCTGAGGCAGGACCGCAGATCCTCAGGTTTAGATGGAACGAGACCTCTTGAGCTATCCCCACGATCTGTATCAGTGTACATTACTGACTTTGTCATGCAGCGGACTGTGGAGTTGGTAGTCTTGAAGCAGTTGACCCTTTGGGAAGATGGCGGGTTAACAGGAAGGATTGGAAGGGGAGAGGGACAAAGATCACAAGAGTGGCAGCTACCTCCTTTTACTACCACCGGTGCGTCGGTTTGTTGGGCCCAAGAAGGTAATTGAAGGTAACAGAAAGTAAAAAAGGTCAGCATTAACCTTGCTACTGTTAGCCCTTTCACCATGATTAATGGTTGAGCTGCTTCGCTTACATGGCATTTTGTCAATCAGTTGATAATATCAAAAGTTCAAATGTTTGGCATTGGCAAAAATAAATTAAATTAAAATATGAATATTACATATAAATAGAATCCATGGCATGACATTAACAAACTACTACTAAAACTGTAATTTTATAAAATATATTTACATTGGTAGTTTTTCATGTAGTTCGTAGTTTCGCTATTTTGGCATCGTTTTGCACGCTTTACATACACATGTATTTAAACTGACTGAATCGTCAAATCATATTTATTATTCCAATCAATAAAGATGGACAAGTAAACCAATTTATTTTTAAATTTAAAACTCAAATTATTTTATTTTTATAATCTTGTTGACATTTTTGTTCCACACAGTTTAATTGAATTTGAAATGTTACCTTCATGACCTAAAAAACAACATGTACATAACTTATACCATCAGTTGTACATAAACTTTTCTTGAGAAAAGCAGCCAACAAATATGTTGAGTGAACGTATCCTCCGTGCAACAACTTTGTACTATTACCTTGCCTCTTTCACAGGGGCAAGTCCCTACAATTTTGACTGGCGCACCCGAACCCTTCATTTAGTACCCGGCCTGATTTGGCGAAATCGTGTATGGCTCCTTTACTACGCTCTCTACATATTATATCTTGTCTACCAAACCCTAAAATTCTACATTTTAAAAAACTATAATTTATTTGCCATCACTTTAGTATTCCTTTTATACTTTGGATCTTGTTTCCCCATAATTTCTATACAAGCCTTTAGACCACATTTACTCGCTCAAACGATAAACAATGGTCTTTGGTTTGTTACCCATATCACATCCCCTCAAACAACTCATCTTACACCGGAAGGTCTTGAAAAGGACAAATTTGTCACTAAATATTTTGAGATGTTTCTGTATCTCAATGGATTTGGGTGTGTGAGTGTTTTAGGCATCGGACCTGCTGGTCACTACATTTTATTTCCTCATTGGCCTGTATATTGGATTTCACTTTTAAACCCAGCACCTCATGGAATCAACCTTTGGCATCTCTGCTATCTTCTCAATTTGGCGTTACACCTTTTCCTCACTTTAAATATTAGTCTTTTTTGTGTTTTCGCATTTGCAGCATTTACAACGTATTGCATCCATGTTATACCTTTAGTAATTATGGGATCGTTTACATACAAAAAAGGTGCTTATTTCTCAAGTTTGCAAAAGAGAGGTGAAAAATATTTTACACTTTACTACAGAAGACTTCAACTACTGCACGGTTTAATGGTGGAGCTTGGTGGTCCCGGCTTGATCCCTACACAAACTTTGGTAATGAAAATGGTTGTGGCGTCTGCCTACCTATTTGTGAGGCAATGGGGTCAATTGCGATGGAATACAATTCTCATTTTGAGTAGCTGGACACAAGTAGTCTGGATGGGATGGAGTTTGGTGCTCATTCTCAGTGGAAAATTTTACGTGCTGAGTGAAACTGCCTTGAGATCATGGCAAAGGATAGAGTGGAGGGCAGACCAAAAAAGATGGACGAAACTTATGATCAAGTTCAGGAAATCTTGTCAGCCTTTAGCAGTCCAAAGTGGGAAAATGTTTGTGGTGCGGAAGATAACTATTTTAAAATTTCAGAGGGGTGTAGTTCGGGGAATATTTAGGGCTTTACTAACCATTCAATAGGACAGATATATACATTTAGAGACCAATTTTATTAAAATTAAAAATTGCACATTTCAACTAAATACACTTGAAATACATTTCAATGCAAATAATACGCATTAATAACATAAATATTGAATAAACAAATTAAAATAAACTTTCCATTTCCTCCAACGACATATCCCACTCCCTTCTTGACCGGTCTGTATGGTCTATCCTCACAACTGTTTGTTTTCAAATTGCAATAGCCACTTCTACAAGTCTGGTGAAACTTTCCCTTGGCTAAAGGTAAGGTCTTGCATGGATATCCCACTCCTCCCCTGCACTGCCCCCGTAATAAATCATTAGGTTCCAACTGACAAGTTATATTCACACCCAAGTCCTTCCCGCAATCCGTTCTGAATCCACATCTGCAGTAATTCATCTGTATCACATAATCCTTTCTCCCTACACACTCTGTTCGCTTTGTAGTCTTGTTTTCTTTCAGCTCGTAAATCCATTTAGGCTTCAGAACACTAAGACCACCATGATATGTGCTTTCAGGCCTTTGTCTATTATCCAAGGGTCCTATTGGTGCACAAATTTCATGGTTTTCTCGAGTGCAGTATGGAGTCACCAAATCCGTGTCATTTACGATTCCTGAAAAGACCAAATTAATTATTTTTATGACAAAACTTGTATATAATTTTTATATGATTGACTGTTATTTGAAAAACTTACGACATCCACTAAACATGGTTCTTGAAATACCCGAAAATAACTTATTATCCTGTGCAAAGCTCAACTGCGTATTTTCGATCGCTGTCCTCCTCAAATCAAAGTAATATGATTCCTTCATGTAGCACTTTATTTCCTCCAATATCGCCCCCATCAGATCCCACGCAAGTCTCATGTTATGAATACCGTTAGCCTCAACATTCCAATCCCACAACCCATCCCCAATCAACACCTTCTTTTCATTTTTCTCTGATCTTTTTCGATCCTCTTCTGAGAACGGCTCCACATCAAGATACTTCCGGTAAAGCCTTTCTGCCATCATTCGATAATTTTCAAATATTCCTTGCTTCCAATCCTTCTCAAATTGATCAAAATCATCGATCCAATCTTCGCGGATCAGATAATAAGGCTTTTTATTTTCAATCACGTTTTGACCTCCAGTTGAGGTTGGATCATAAAACAGATTGTAAATGTCGAATGCCAGACTTTCATAACCGGTGTCTCCCGTTCTTCTCAATTCTTCGATTGCCTCCTCGTCGCCATTAAAATACAGAACATTATACGGATATTCTTTCAGTCTCTTTTTTATTTCCTCAAACTTTGTTTCCGTTTCATTTGCCTGCAACTCTTTTCCTTCTTCCTTCAATCTCTGAATATACTGAGGAAACCTATTGTTCAATCTCTCATGTATTTCCAAATCCCAAAGCAATGTCTCGTTGTACATCCTCGCAAACAATGCCACCTCGAAAGGTTTGTAGAGTTGTTTTATTTGCGTGTTGTCACTTGACAGAAGAAGAGCAGTGATCACAACATCCAACGATTCTTGACACATTTTCAGTACCCTCGTTCCAAAGTCGTTGGACCTCACTTGAGAAATGACCTCCCCAGCTAAGCACTTGTGCAACTCTTCTTCAGCCTCCATGAAGCTCTCATCAACTGCCTTATCATTCCTCAAGATATTAATGGCGGTGGTACAAGTTTCACTGTAACTTCGCAAGTACTCCCAACCCATTTGCATTTCCCGGATGGTTATCATCGTTTGTCGGCTATTTTCGTATTCTCGAACGGCTTCCCACCAGAATTCAGCGGAAGGCCAACTGTAGTGATAAGCTTGGACAATGCGAGAGTATATTCCATCTTTGTCTATTTCCCCCTTTTCGGGAAGCCAGCCCACTAAAAGGGCGACAGTTTTGGTACATTTGTCCAGCGTCTCGTTTTTGAGTGTTTTATCCACTATGGCTATATTCTCATCTACCGTTATGGCTGTGCTAGTCAAGTTTACGTGTGGCTGGGTGTGAGTGGACCTTCCATTGTCCGCGCCATTGATGGGAACAGGGTGAGAGGCTAGCATGGAGATGATAAGCAACTGGTACAATTGAAAGGTGACATGACAGAATCGACGGTCCATCTTTTCCATTTTCATGATAAAAAGTTAGATTGACATGATCATAAAAATACACGGTTTTTATTTTCTAAAGATCGGCAGTTTTAATGATAAATATTTACAAACATAATCAATCATACACCATCAAGTGCATCAGCGCTCAGCAACCTTGACAACATTGACGCCTAGGGATGCCAAGTTTTTAAAAGATGAATTTCTAAACGTGATAATCATAATCACTGTTGGTCACATGGCTACTTATAATTAACTTTTTTTAAATGTGAATTTGAATGGTTTTCATTTATTTTATGTTAAATTGTTTCATAATTTTTTTTTATATTTTATTACTTATTTGATTTTTTTTAAATTTTACGCTAGAGGAAGAACGAAAGGTTTTAGAAGATGGCTCCTGGTGGAGTATTTGTCAAAGTGAAAAAGTCAACCCCGTCTACAGAGCCCTCCATTCAGCGTCCAACTCAGGCCGGGTTTGAATTTAACACTTTAAGTCAATTGAGACATGACGCCCGACTCATTGCCATTGTTGGACTGCTCCACAATCAAGTGTTGATCTTTATGTTTTTCTATGCGTTCATCTTCATGGCACGGGTTTTGCAAAATCCTCACAATATGAAGAAGTCCAGGGACCCAGAATTTCAACCAATTTGGAAGCTTGTGTTCCACGCATCCTTGACAGTGAAAGTGATAAATTTTCTGATGACAATCATAATTTTGTTGCTGCTTTGTCTCCAACAATGGACGGCTTTCAGGTTGTTTGCTGCAACTGACCAGGTACATTTTAAAGAAAACAAAACAATTATAAGGGAAAATAATTTGAATTGATTTTTTTTTTCTCGTTTTAAGACAAAAACCCGTCGCGACTCCTACCGGCTTGCCCGTCTTTGGCTGCCCTTCAACAACTTGAACATTATCATCTTTTTTTCTATCATGATTATCACTTTTGTTTTGGATCTTGTCAACATTGCCATGCGTATTATCTTTTCTTTAACTCTTCGAATGATAAGCTTGTTCATTGTACTGAAATTCGTGATGGAACTCAGGAGAAAAGACGCGCCGGTTTTGGTACCTTCTCAAGTTAGATTTCCACGTGCGACTCCGTCATACACACCGGAAGGGTTACTTGCAGAGTCTTCAAATAAGAGTAAAGGCAGTCATAGTCAACAAGTTTGACGATTTTAAAACCTGATTGAAATGATTCCAAAATTGCTTTATGGCTTAGTGCAGAAATAAATCCTTTAAAAAAACTTCGAACGTTTTCATGTGTGATTAAGTTGGTTAAGATCTTCTTTAGGATTTTATTTTTATGCATATAATTATAAATAAAACATGGCATAATTTATGCATTTTTTTAATTAAAAATTTATAGGATATAGTAAGTAAATTATTTTTCGCTATAAATATTGAAAGGTGACTGCAATATGATTCATGCTTTACTAAATCGATCAGTCATAATAACTTTATACGGAATAGGAGCCCTTAAAAATCCTACTTCCGCTTCAAAACTTGGTTCCGGTTCGGTTGGGTCAAATTTCATGCTAAACTGTTGAAATAAATTTGTGATGAACAAAAATATCTGATCTCGCGCAAGTGACTCGCCAACACATTGCCTAAATAATTTTAACAAACAAAAACTGATTAAAATTTTTATTCCTTTTTTAAAAATTGATTTTACAAATTTTATACAATACCTGCGACCAACTTGAAACGCCATTAGATTTTCATTCCTCACATATTTCTTGCCATTTTCACTCAAAAATCTTTCTGGTCTAAAATTGTCAGGATCCCCCCAAATCTCTGGATTGAAATGAATGAAATAGAGATTTGGTTGAACTAGCGTATCTTTCTGAATAAAATATCCATGAAACTCGCTATCCGCCATGGCGCGATGTGGAACTCCATCTGGAGCGATACTGGAAAATCGTAGAATCTCATCGATTAAAGCAAGTGTATACGGCATGTTGGGTCGGTCAGTCAGGGAAACAGGGCGACTATCACCGGAAGTCACCTCAGAGATTTCCTGTTGGAATTTATGTTGAACTTCAGGAAACTTGGAGAGGTATAGGACTGTCCAAGCAGTAGTCATTGCGGTTGTGTCGGAGCCAGCGTTGAACATGTCAAAAAGTGTGCTGACCAACTGGCGCTCTATTAAAAACATACAAAGACAGATATGACATGCAAAAAAATGTCAGATTGTTAATAAATTTCGTGTTGGGAAATATCTCTAGTTTACCTGCCATTTCCCCATAAAATAGCGAGGAGCTATCCTCCCCCACCTTTTTCATTTCTGCCAGATAAACATCCATGAAATCTTTCAGGTCATTCTCCTTAAAATTCATTTTGTGTTCCTCCAAACTTTTTAGGAAAAAGTTCTTATTTTCGTCCGCAAATTCTCGAACCTTTTTATAGCCAGATAATTCGGGAAAAATATACCTTAGCCATGGCATAAACAAAAGGAGTCCACCTTTGTCCATAATTTCATTGAATGCCCTGATTAAAAAATGAGAATTTATTAACTTATGTTTGCGAGTTATATTTTCAAAAAGTAAAAAGCAATTTCTAACTTTGTTGTGTTATTTGTCAGTCGAAGCAATCTGGGGTCATCTTGTTCAAATCTCTGAGAACTTAAAATATTCCATAGAGCATTGACCACTGCAAGACGGAGTGTCTCCCGAATGCTTGTGAATGGCTGTCCAGCTTTCGATCTGTACATTTCAATGACCCAGTTGACCTCTTCCATAATAGATGATTCTAAAGAAGACTTGCCAAATCCAAAATCTCTCAAATGACGCAAAAGAAATCGTCGGTGTGTTGCCCATAATTCTCCTTCCGAAGTAAATATACCCAAACCTGGCGTATCTTCCTAGAAACTGAAAATTGGAGATGTGATCCGACCAGTGAAGACGGGATCGGTGGAATAGATTTCTTTGACGAGCTTTGGGTCAGATATTACAACAGTCCTAATTAAGTAATAGAGCGTTTTCCATCGACTTTAAATTAGTAAATATTTATTAAAGGAAAACCATTAATTCTTCTTACTTGAAGCTTGCCACTTGAACTTGGTATATACTTCCATATTGCTTTGCCCACTCGCAATACTTTTTGTTTGGATACTTTCCCAATTCAAAGATGGATCCTAAAACCGGAAGTCCCTTTGGACCTGGTAACTCCTTTAACCCTTTTAATTTTTTGATCCTGTCTAGTTTGTATAAATACCATACAACACCAAACGTGGCCACGAGTATGGCCCAAATGGCTAACATTTTTAAACCGGGGTATTTTATTTTTAAGCTAAACTGCTCTATAATAAGACCAAATCCCAAATGCATACATGTCGAGAATCGTTCAAATGTTCTTGTTTCTGTTTTAGTTATAGCCTTGGCTATTTACTTTTTACAGGCTCACTGTTCAGTGTATGTTGTATCGTGCATGAATGATCGCATGACGTACGTGCCATGACTGAATGACATGAGCATAATTTTTACATTGCAAAAGCTCAGTTTGAAATTATACATCACATTTTGCAAACTGAGTTTGATGTCCAGTGTTTACGTCTTCGCAGTTGCTATCTGTACACAACTTGTTTTGCACAATTCGCACATGAAAAATTGAAATCATTGTATGCGCTTTGTTTTTCCAGATTTTGAAAACTACTTCACGCATACATAACATGAGTACCTGTTACGCATTTATTACGATCTCGGTTTCACATTATATGATTCCTTCTAGTCTACTATATGTATTTCACTGCAATCGCTATTGGAATGGAATAAATACGTAGTAAAGAAAAAATAAAACTGGTAAACCAGTTGGGCAAGTTTCAGGTTTGGTGGCCGGCTCCGCCGGCAATTATAATTGTATTGTATTGCATTGTATTGCCAAATTTATTCAAGTGGTTAAAACATAACAAATTACATTCAAAGCACTAAGGAAAACAATATTTCAT
>JAQFXM010001246.1:0-34319 GCA_034693345.1 Entomobrya multifasciata
ACACCTATTACAGCCACAAAATCGGAAAATATTTTACGGGCCAATCCGTTTCGATTTCCATTGGAACTTTTCGAAGGACAATACATGAATAAAGATGACCTTGTAATAAGGCTTTCGCTTACAAAACTTTCAGTGTCAGGATCATCTGCAAATGCTTCCTGGAAGCCAATTTCACCATCAAAAGCATTGAATATTCTTTTAGAAAAAAAGCTGCCAAGCGATTCAAGTGGCCACTTGACAATGAGTAGAAGCAAAAATATAAGAGGGACAAAAGTACGTAGGGCTCCACTAACACCAGGATTTAAGAATGAATCCAGCCTTTTTTCAAGCTTGTTACTTTCGGATGATACCGAACAGGCTGTACACGATGAAATACAATGTGCAACATGTGACTTATGTTCATCAAAAATATTTGTAACCCATCGATACAAATGCTTAATATGTCGTGACTACGACCTTTGTCAAAACTGCATCAAAACGAGTCAGCATCCCCATGTTTTTGCTGTTATACAAAACTATTACCAAGATCAAGCATTTTTAAACAAATTGGGGTAAGATTTCTAGCATTTGCTAAGGGGTTCGTTAAAGGGTGGTTTTAAAATAATTCTTTAATTTTTACAGAGGACGTGATAATGCAATACCATATTTTGACCTGGGTAACCAAAATCCATTCGGTAAATCAATCATAGTAACTACATCAAGGATACTTTATAGTGCGTTATAATATTTACAGCAAAATTATATGCAATTTTACTAGGTGGAGAGCCCTCTCTTCATTCAAATCTGGGAAAGATTGCAATCTATACACAAAAGACAGCTACTTGTTACTGTTGCACGAAAACAACGGAGTTTATTTGCTTGGTTTGTCGTGGTGCTCGGTCATTTTGCGGGTCATGCTTTCAGAAAATGGCGAACGAGCATAGTATAAGTCATTACTTTGCAGTTGTGAAAAACAAAAAAGCTAGAGAGGACATCATAAAAATGCTATGCCAACAAGATTTGTTTTAAACGAAGAAAATTAGCAGATATCATTTTCCAAGAAACGAGTAGTTAAAAAATCTTCTTGAAAGAGACCTGTGTCACATTACATTAACTAGGGTATATGTAATTAATCCTTCACGCATAATATAAACCATTAATTATAGGATCAGAAAGTGAATAAAATATGTGGACATGAAGATTTAAAATATATATAATCAAAAGTAATAAATTTAATATGGTCTTGTTGTAAGTTATTTGACCTAAATTAAATATTGAATATTTTGCATTATTTCTCGCTATGTTGCGGAATCAACTTGTCTTGAGGATGTATTGTGGCGAGGCCAATGAGACAGAACTTGGTTGTAGCTCATGTTGAATGTTTACAGATAAAAATATCTTAGTAATTAAAATATTTGCAATATATTAAATAGCTGGTGTTTCGTTATTACTACTGTTTTCTTTTCACTTAAACCACCTGCTTGTTTTCTTGGGGATTAAGAGTTCCTTGTAAAAGACATGCATGAGTGACCAAATACGAATCTTTAAATAGTTTATAGCTTATAAGTATACAAACATAATTGAATAACATAACATTTAGCAAGCACAAGCATACAGGATCTTTGATATTCCCAAACATCGTAAATTCTTGTAGCAATGGTTATACCATCTTTATACATTTAATTATACACATTTTATTGCATTTGAAAATAACCTTATAATTTTAACAGAAATTATAGATCCCAATTTTCTCTTAATTAGTAATATCTTAGCAATTTAAATTTTTGGAATCACTTATTTCAAAACAAATATGTTATGCCCAACTTATTTTCAGTAACATCATTCTTATTTTAAATTATTTTTTAGTCCAACAAGACGTAGTGCTGTATATTGCCGCCATAACGACAGTTGTACCTGCATGTTTTATTGGCATCATCTTAAAGGAATCTTTTAACGTTTTGATGTTTAATATAATTTGATCGAAAAAATTCTCCAGTATGGGTGAGCATATTCCTGATAGCCAATTTATACAGAAAACACTTTTAACAAAATTGTGTCTGAACAGCGCAAATTCATTCTACTTCGGTCCTTTGGGTAAACTTGAACTTGACGGTTTCTACATAGAACATACTGTTAACAATTTTATAACATTTTTGTTGTAAATTAGTTTACAATTTACAAGTCATAACGACTGTAATACATTGGCAATTTAAACGTTTTTTAAACAAAAATGTAAGAAACATATTAGTAGGGTGTTGTCATAAAAATATCAGATTTATCTTATTCAATTAATTATAGTAGTGTATTTTTTATGTCGACCAGCCATCAAAATTTTTGATGTCACCGATTTTGCTTATTTTTGGCATACATGTTAGTAGGCATTATAAAATTGTTATAAATTTTGAGCCGACGTGGTAGCACCTGGTGGGCACAGGGGGTAAAAACGTGCCAGAGGCCAAAAAAGTCATTCATGATATCGCCGTTTTATAGATTTCAAATTATTCAACTAGTGACTTTAGGTAAGTATTAGGGTAGATGTGTGCTACAAAATACGTGGTAAGAAGTTAATCCTTCAGTAAGAAACACTTCACAATTTTTGTGTTACTACATTTTTTCAAAATTCCTTTCCAATTCGATAGCTCTATGGTAGCGCAAAATGGGCAGGCTGGGATTTTTATTACTTAACTTATTTTTTGAGAAAACTTGATTTGTGTTGAAATTGCAACTTTTTTCGCAAGTGGTACCAGTTTGTATAATGGCCTGCTTTCTCAGCTGATCTGATTGATGCACCAAATGTTATATACCGTTTGAAAGACCACACTTTGGGGATCAATACGACATGATGGTTACGTTACCAGGTTATACACAATTAATAATATTTAAGGCTAAGCATGGGGTGTTCCGAATTTTTGGAAGGCGCAATTTTGAAAAATTTGCCATAGCTCTAGCACCTTTAAATATTTTTCGGTCTAGTTTTTTGTAATTACGGCGAAATTATGAATGACTTTTTTTGGCCTCTGGCACGTTTTTACCCCCTGTGCCCACCAGGTGCTACCACGTCGGCTCAAAATTTGCCAAAACAATTTTCTAAGGTCTTCTTACATCGGTCATTTTCATTTTCTAAGGCCAAAAATAAGCAAAATCGGTGACATCAAAATTTTTGATGGCTGGTCGACATAAAAAATACACTACTATAATTAATTGAATAAGATTAATCTGATATTTTTATGACAACACCCTACTCATATGTTTCTTACATTTTTGTTTAAAAAACGTTTGAATTGCCAATGTATTACAGTCGTTATGACTTTAATCAACTGCTTGCTAAAATAGAAACATTTTAGAAGTAAATTATTACTAAATATTTTAGGTCAGTTATTCGCATGATTGTAACTATTTATAATATTTGGTAGTGTACAACACTTCTTATGAGAACTGTTATCTAAAAGAACTGAAATCTAAAAGTTTTCATTCGGAATTTTATACCTTTTATTTAAATGATTGGATGATCACTCAATAAAATAGCGATATGGGGAATTTATGTATATCAAACCTGGAAATGTATTGCTAATGCGGCAATTTCTGTAAACTGGTTAATGAGTCCGGTGTTGGCATACTGATAAGGAATTGATACCCTTAATAAGTGGTTACCCAACCAAAATAGCAACAAGTATTTTTAGAATGTCTTGAAGAAAATGATATTTTACATTTAATTCAATCGATGTTTATAACAAACATATTACCTCATAATATAAATAGTACGTAGTACAATATTTTACAATTAAATTTTCCAATTATTCCAAAGATTACAGGTTATCGTCATAATCATACTCGGAGCCTGAAGATATTTCTATATTTACATGACTTTCATCCACATTAGTCTTTTGTGTACTTATAATGTCTGTTGGGGGATTTTCCATTTTTAATTCAGTTTCAGTTCTTGTATTGATTCGTTGTGGAGATTGTGAGCGAGCCCTTGGCTGCGTTGTCCAAATTTCGTCTTGTTTTCTGGTTGCAGGATTGTGGCTACGATCAAAGTCGTCATCATCATCATCATCCTTCCATTCTAGTAAAATTTTAGATGAAACGCATTTTTTATAGGATTTTTTTCTTCTAAATTGAAATAGGTGTGTAAAACTAAGACTTACCTATGTATAGACAATAACAAAGACCGGGTAAATATCCCAGCAATGTTAATATCACACTAATAAAAAATTGTTTTCCACAACCCTTACTATTTGCAACACCACATGGCGGAAAAAGGAGGAATACGATGGCTGCAATTGTAACACCAAAGCATTTACAGCATTGTTTCATGCAGTTACGACAACACATTATAATTCTTTACTAAAAATTGTTATTTGCTCTGGATTGACCTACTGTTTTGTTATTGACCTTTGTAAAGTTTCATTACACGTAAAAAACAAATTTACAATTTTTGACACCGGGTAAGAAATTAACTGGAATAAAATAATGGTCTAATAAATGAATTCAGTGCGAAGATAAACTGATTATTTAAATCATAATTCAAACTGTTCATATTGTGAAATAAGATAACATAATCGGTTTCAGACACATCATGTCAGATTGTCAGTGATTGATTGCACTATTAAATGCATATAGATATGAATCCGACACTTGTTATTTGGTGCAGTGTATTGCATTTTTTCAAGAAAACAAGTTATTGCTAAAAAATATTTTCACTATTTTTGTAAGAGTTAAATAAGCCAAATTCGAGCTTAGTTTTTGCATAAATTGACAAGTTCACATAGAATCAATCTTGCTAATTAAAATTTAGTGGCCGGATTTAGACTGACAACCTTAATTGTTGTCAATCGTCAGTTTGCATTGCAGAATTGACTGATTGATTGGTTGATTTTGGTACAAACAGCGCCCGCCCTGGGTCATTATGCTGTTCGGGTTGAATCTGTTCTAGTATATAGCATCCTTACATATTCTAACACTTCATCAATATAAACTTGATTGCACGAAACTTCACTTATGGGTCTACGCATCATAATTTCATTTTTAACATTCATCCTAAATGTATTTATATTTTCATAACTACATGTCATATCACTGCACTGAGACCACATTTTTGTCACTTTATATGACAAGTAGCTATTGCAATCATTTTTGTGCACAAATTTAACATTGCCTGATCTTGTTCCTTTTTTTACTATAGCATCATGGTTAACAATGTTATAAAAGGAAGGAGGAGACATTTTAGTATTGGATGCGTAACACAACATTAACAATTTGAACTGATGCATCTCTTCAAGAAAAAACCATTCACATTCACTAGATGAGGTCCCGTTAGATATCAATCGGAAAGCATTTTTGACAATCTTATTTATACAAATCAAATGTTTTTTTGACGCTTCACCCCACACTGCACACATATAATATATTTGCGTTAGTATAAGCGTTTCAATTGCGAGTTTCATTTGTTGGCGTGTGAGTAAGGGTTTGAGACATCTAAGCTTCCATAATGATTTGTTAGCTTTTTTCATAACATATTGAGTATGTAAATCCCATATTAGTAGTTGGTCTTTTATTAGACCCAATGACTTAATTTTTTCACTGCACTTGATTTCATGGCCATTTACATGAATAATTTGCTGAAGAGCTATTGAATAAAATGCTTTCTTGTATAACTTCATTGAATATTTTATTTGGTAATAGCTGTTACGTGCTTAAGAATTTACCACGTCAAATTAAAAGTGTACATGTCTCCCCAATTTTCTGAAATGCATATAAAAACATTATTTATTGAATAAAGGTAGTCTGATAGTAAAAAAACGGAATGACCTTCTAAAACCTTTAAACTTAAAAGGGCACGATAATAAGCTACAAAACATATTCAAAATATTGTACAACCAATGTTTGATCTTTTTTGCCGAAAATTTCCCCAAAATTGATTCAAACGTAAAAACTACGACGGATGTTGCCAGAATTAGTCCACAACCAAAAAATACCAGCTTGACAACATTCCAACTTATCGGGTCTGCATCCGTATTTTGAATATCCATCTTAGAATTTGTCATCACCACAAAACCGAAATATTTGCTTTTTGTAACATTCATTCTGCCATCTGATTCACGCAATTTTTTAATTATTTTGTGCAAGTGGTAATGTTTATCCCATCTATCATAAATACCAGACTGTACTAATCTTGCAATTCCTTTTGAAAATATTACAGCAAAATGATTTCTTTTTCCATACCACGGTCTCCTACCAACAAACATACTATCTTCTTTGCTTGGAATCACATAATAATTCGTATGTTTTCTCATAAGCCCAACAAAAAAGTCACTATCTTCTTTAGTACTCAGCAAAGCAAATTTTTGAATATTTGGCAACTTAAGACCATGATCTAACGCCACGGTCAACTTGTTTGTAATATTATATACTATATCAGATTCACTTTTGTAATTAGCCAAAAATAAATGATGTCTTAATTTAAGTACGAATTGTTTCGTTAAACCTTCTTTAAACATGTGAGTCATATCAGCAAGCACCATATCTTTTAAGGTTGAATAATAGTTGCCATTATACCGATGTCTAGTTGTTGTAAAAAAGGCCATGTCACTAAACATCACCAATTCAATCATTGATTCTGGTACACTTTGAATTTTAGCAGATGTCAAGCTTGAACATATACCTCCCTTATACTCATTTCCAAACTCGTAGCATAAGAACAGCCATGTTGAAATTAAAAAATAGCCCGACATTGTACTTTTGCACAAATCAATTAAACCACTTTGATCACCTTGTTCAAACATTGACTTGAAAGGATAAGAGAAAACATAACGAAAAGCTTTAATTGCAGTCTCAAAACTAACCAGGGTTTCTTTCCTAAACAAAACGATAATTGACAAGGTCAATAAAAGAGCCAGTACTGATCCCAGAAAAAAACAAGCAGTTGGAATATCAAAAGGATTGAAAACTGCTAAAAAATCCACTGCGTCCACCTTACTCAGAAAAGCTACGTATTGATATTTTTTGTAAACACATCCATACGAAATCCACGTATTTTTTGTTGACTGACTTTTGACTGTTATCAAAAATGATTGATGAATATTTGTACTGCTCATAGAAGAAAAATGTGCTACAGCCCCGAATAGTACAGACGGCCAACGTAATCGGGGAATTGAAGTAAAGTTATAGTGGCTGGCTAGGATATGTGCAGCGCATTCTCCAGTTGGAGTAAATAGTCTGTTCTGATTAAGACCACAACTATTCCTTGAATGAAACCGTACTGCTGTTTCAAGTTTGACAAGTGCAGACCTTTTCATAAAGTCGCGATGCTTTAAAGAAAATTGCATTTTTATATCGTTTTTGTCCATTATATGATCAATTAAGTCTTCGTTTTTTAACTTGCTACAAACTAAGCATAGAATTTCTAATACTTTGGTTGTTTCAATGGAAATAATTGGAATGCCTGTTAATGTTGCCGTATTTATTCCAAGTATAATGTTAAGTATGGGAACAAACTTGGCGTGTTGAAATATGTAGACTGAAAAATTCGGATTTTCTTCTGATAAAATCATAGAAGTATGTAAATTTCTTAGAGAATTATCTACAGTTTTTTGATTTTGCAACGAAAGCATAAAATAAACTTGTACGAGGCACGAAGTGTGTTGAGAATGAAGTCGATTTACACCAGTTATTATCGATTTGCCATTTTTGAGTGTCTCTTGTAAATGTAATTTGTCGTAACGACCAGAATGACCATTTGAAAATGAGTAAACATCTACAAAGATAGGGTTACTGGATCCGTAGTCCGCAATACGAGATGTTTCGAGATCTTTATTTGAGCCAATAAGTTGAAATGTGCAATCATGGAATGTTTTCAGTATCCACGAGTCTAGCTGATGTTTTCCTTCGCAAATGAAATTCAGCTGTGTTAGGATCAGAACTAAAGGCGTTTTTTGAAGCAGAGTAAACTTCATTTTAGAAAATCTTAGGGGCCAACTTATTTAAATATATCTGTTTCAATTTCACTTTTTTAAGTGCAAACTTCGAAGTGAGTAGCAGCTACTGTTTAATGTCAAGCAGAAGGTTGTATAACCAACTGATTGGTATTATGTATTATATACATTTCAGAGGCTTACAAATGGTTGATTGCATGCACATAATTAATGGAATTATATTTCAAGATATCAGTACAAACGTAGACCTCGTGCTTGACATTGCATATAATCAATTGTATGCTTTTGTTAAAAAAAATACAGATGCTTGACCCCCTAAGAAGTATCAACATTTAATGTAACTTAAAAGCCTTATTTTAGTCTGCTTTTGGGCGTTCTTGCACGGCATGAATGGTTTGCATTTTGTTAAAGTATTTATTTTAATGATGGGGCTTGCTAGTACAAACGAGCTTCAGGTATAATAAGCTATTATTTGATGTTTTTACAATAGTAAAATTTAAATGAACCGACAAAAAATTTACCGTCGCTTTTTATTTTTTATAAGGAGTCCGATAAAATGGAAACTCAATTACATAGAATAACTTTTAACTTGGATTTATTTATAAACCTTTTATTGTTAAGAGAATTACTATGCTAGGACTATCATATTTAACATTGAATCACACAAACCGAGGATGCAACTACTAATTTGTCAATTAAATGGGATAACAAATAACATTCTATGAAAACCACCAACTTATGAATCAACTGAAGTATAAAGTATAATAAAACGTTTTCATTGAAGGATGCTATTTTGTTGTAATATAATGAAAGGTCTTTTTCGCTATTTTAGTCCACTCTAAAATTTTAGATTTAAATGTGCGTTATGTCATGAGCTGCAAAAATGCAAATCTGTTACATATTTAATGCAAAAAACAAGTTTTAAATATATCGTTATTACATAATTGCATCAAGTATAATTTTATTGATAGCTTTATATTCAATCGTTACCATGAGTGAAATGTTACAGGTCTTAATATCAAATTCTGCTTGTTATAAATTAAATAACGCTTAAATGCGTTGAAATTAAAACTAAAATTTATTCACACTTTTGAATTTATGGAGAATTTATAATGCTTCCAGTTTCCTTTGTAACATACGCTATGACCTTTAAAACCTTCAAGCTTAGAAGCAACGCATGACAATAAGTCACAAAACATATTCAAAATATTGTACAACCAATGTTTGATCTTTTTTGCCGAAAATTTACCAAAAATTGCTTCAACCATTAAAATTACAACAGATATTGCAAGAATTAGTCCACAACCAAAAAAGACCAGCTTGACAACATTCCAACTTATTGGTTCTGCATCCGTATTTTGAATATCCATCTTAGAATTTGTCATCACCACAAAACCAAAATATTTGCCTATTGTAACATTCATTCTCCAATCTGCTTCACGCAATTTTCTAATTATTTCATGCAAGTGGTAATGTTTATTCCATCTCTCATAAATTCCAGACTGTACTAATCCTGCAATTCCTTTTGAAAATATTACAGCAAAATGATTTCTTTTTCCATGCCAGGGCCTCCTACCAACAAACATACTATCTTCTTTACTTGGAATCACATAATAATTCATATGTTTTCTCATTAGCCCGACAAAAAAGTCACTATCTTCTGTAGTACTCACCAAAGCAAACTTTTGAATACTTGGCAACTTCAGACCATGATCTAACGCCACAACCAATTTCCTTGAAATATTATATACTATATCAAACTCACTTTTATAATCAGCCAGAAAAAAACGATGTCTAAATTCGTGTATGAATTGTTTCGTAAAACCCTCTTTAAACACGTGAACTATATCTGCAAGCACCATATCCTTTAATGTTGAATACCAGTTACCATTACATGGATGTCTAGTTGTTGTAAAAAGGCCATGTCACTAAACATGACCAAGTCAACCATTGACTCGGGTACGTTTCAAATTTTAGCAGATGTCAAGCTTGAATACATACCTCCCTTATACTCATTTCCAAATTCGTAGCATGAAAACAGCCAAGTTGAAATTATAAAATAGCCAGACATTGTACTTTTGCACAATTCAATTAAACCACTTTGATCGCCTTGTTCATACATTGACTTGAAAGGATATGAGAAAACAAAACGAAAAGCTTTTATTGCAGTCTCAAAACTAACCAGGGTTTCTTTCCTATTCAAAACGATAATTGAAAAGGTCAATGAAAGAGCCAGTACTGATCCCAGAAAAAAACCAGCAGTTGGAACATCAAAAGGATTAAAAACTTCAAAAACGTTTACGGCTTCAACTTTGCTCAGAAAAGCTACGTATTGATACTTTTTGTAAATGCATCCATAGTAAATCCAAGTATTTTTTGTTGACTGAGTTTTAACTGTAATCATAAAAGTGTGATATATCGCTAAACTACTCATAGATGAGTAATGTGCTACATCACCTAATACTACAGACTGCCAACGTAATTCAGGAATTGAAGTAAAGTTATAGTGGCTGGCTAGGATATGTGCAGCGCATGCTTCAGTAGGAGTAAATAGACTGTGTTGATATAGACCACAAGTATACGTTGAATCAAAGAGTACTGTGGTTTCTGGTTGCACAAGTGCTTGTCTTTTCATTAAATTGCGATGCTTTAAACCAAATTGCATTTTTATATCGTTTTTATCCATTATTTGATCGATTAAGTTTTCATTTTTTAACTTGCCACAAGCTAAGCATAGAATCTCTAATACTTTGGTTGTTGCAATATAAACAATTGGAATACCTGTTAATGTTGCCGTATTTATTCCAAGTATAATGTTAAGTATGGGAACAAACCTGGCGTGTTGAAATATGTAGACTGCAAAATTAGGATTTTCTTCTGATAAAATTATTGAACTGTGTAGATTTCTTATAGAATCGTCTATTACTTTTGGATTTTGTAATGAGAACATAAAATGCACCTGTACGAGACACGAAGTATACTTTGAATCGATTTGATTTGTGCCGGTCTTTATTGATTTGTCATTATTAAGCGTCTCTTGTAAATGTAATTTGTTGTAGCGACCAGAAAGACCATTTGAAAATGAGTAAACATCTACAAAGATAGGGTAACTGGATCCGTAGACCGCAATACGAGAGGTTTCGAGATCTTTAATTGAACCAATAAGTTGAAATGTGCTATCATAGAACGTATTCATTATCCACGAGTCTAGCCGATGTTTTGCTTCGCAGATGAAATTTAGCTGAGTTAAGATCAGAATTAAAGGCGTTTTTTGAAGTAGAACAAACTTCATTTTAAAGATTCCTATTAGGAAAATATTTTATCTATCTCTGTTTCAATTTGATTTGTCTTCAAGTGCTAACTTTGAAATGAATAGCAGTTACTGTTTAATGTCGTGCAAGAGGTTGTGTAACCAACAGATTGGTATAGTATTACGCGTGAAATATATTTTTTATATATTTCAATGACATGTTGATACAATTTGTTGGTTATGAGAACATAATTATTTAAATTAACTTGAAATTCCATAAAATCAATTAAAGGCTTTTGATAAATAAAGTACAGATGATTGACCACCTAAGATGTTACGCTATTTACTAAATTCCAAGTTTCTTCGTGAAGTTTTATTTCGTGCATTCATGCATGACATGTAGTGTTTGTAATTACATTAATGTATTTGAACATTTATTTTACAAATAAGATTTGCTACCATAAGTGAACTTAAGCCATGGCAAACTATTATTTGGTATTTGCTACAATGGTAAATACTCAAATGGATTGAACAAAAAACCTACCGCCGCTACTTTATTGACAAAGAGACCAATCATATCAGTAACAATATCTGCAAGCACCACATCTTTTAAAGTTGAATAATACTTACCATTTTAAAAATGCCTAGTGCAATGTAAATGATTGGTGAAGTTGAACAATAGATTAGCCTTTTTTGTGTGGAAATTACAAATTCGGTACAATTGAAAAATAATTGCAACATAATGCATTAAATTGCATAAAAGACTCAAGAGTGCTACCTTCCTTTTGAACTTAAAAGCTTTGTATATAATTTATAATTACACACACTACGCAGCATGGTGAAATTGTTCTAGATTTTTTTGATTATGCATAATGGCCTCGTGTCAGTACATGCACAAAGGATTACGGTTTAGTGAATTACAATGTCAATGATATGTTCTTCAAACTATTTTCTATAGAGCTTGTACAACAACCAAAACTTAAGTTATATTTAAACGGTTTTTAACGGTACTAATATATTTTGATAAAATGAAAAATGGCTTGAGTCCTTTTTTATTTAATCGGTTGAGCGTCATTAAGTATTGTGTTAGATTTTATCCAATTGCATGGCTTCATTTTATTCCAATTTACAAATTCACTGTTTGCAGTTAGATTTAATAATTGAATTAAGTGCCATTTTATGCATAACATAAAGCTGATAGTTATAGAAGTATCATGATCAAAATGTTTTGCTTATCACTGTCCTCATAACTACCCTAATTGCATTTACGTCTATTGGACTGCACTACTTTTTAGTAAAAATGAAAATGCAATCAATTCATTTCTTCCCAATGTTGTGAATAGTCCAAATATATTTGTTCAAAGATTCATCTCTTGGAATTTTAGTGCATGGATTGGATTAAGTTATGTTATTTTTTAAGTTTTGCTCGAACTAAGTGCAAATTAGATAAAACAGACACCTTCGTACCTTTAATATGCAATGAGATATCCTAGAGATGAATTAAATAACATCAGCACCTCAGCTACTTACTGCATTTTGATGAAGAATTTCGTGAGCTGAGTCATTCTTTGGGATTTAATGAGCACTTGTGGTGTTTCCAGTTTCCTTTGTACCAAATAGGGGTAATCATAACTATTCAATAAAAAAGATCAATGGTCTTATATCCTCAAATTGAAAACGAAAGATAATCTAGTTTTAGTATAAAGAGTACCTATTTTATTTCCATGCAAAACCGGACAACCTGCGTGATGTACATCTTGTCTTCTAGTTCCATTTCTGTACGAATTCATCCATAAAACTGCCGAACCTTTTATTGCTGGAGCTCTCACACCAGCTTGCAGAAACGGTGTATGGCCACCACCTTCCGGTGTGTCGATCTAACAAAACAAATTTATCATCGAAATCAGTTCATTGAACTTAAATTGTTTTCAAAAACGTGTGGTGAACGCTTACGTAGTGCATTAATGCTGCTAAGAGTTCCCCTTTTGAAAACAAAGTTAGCAAGCCATCAAAGCTTCCTAGGTTACCAGCTCTCTGTAATAATTAGTTTTTATTTTTTGAGATATTTTAGAAAAAAGGAGAGCATAAATATACATTGAATTGAAATTTTTCTTACCGTATCCGTATGAACACCAACCATTCTACCATATGTATATTCAGCCCAAAGCAGTGGCCCGGCAACATCTCTAATTTTTAGCCCAGTCAGATATTCCATTATTTGTCCAAACTGAGCATAATTTTTATACACATAATCTTGCATATTTCTTCTTGCATATGTAGATGCAATAGTTTCAAAACTTAAATACTGGGATACACCTCCATACAACGTTTTTGCATTTATCAGTACTTCTCTAAACGATTTCACATAATCGATAATATTGTTTCCAAGAACTTCATAAAATTGCAGTATTGGAGGAACCTTAGATAATTGTTCAACTTTAACAGGATTCATATAAAAATAAGGATGTCGATATTGTTCGTAGTAGCAATTAAGGTGTTTTATCATGTCTGGTGTTTGTAGTATTTTGCCTTTACATAAATCAGTAAATTTGGAATGTGCACTTTTTCGGTCAAAAATATCCCAAAACTTTGGTGGATATATTGGCTTCGGCATTGATGCATATTTATTCGTTCGAATAAATTGATTTGAATATTTAATGGGTTTACTATAAAGGTTTGTATAGATGGTGTACAAATGACTAGGTTCATATTTATCGTTTTTAGATTTGTACAATTCCCTGTTGTGCTGAAATAATATTTGTTCGCTGTAAAGATTTTAGCTTAAGTATAATTTTATAATTTGGGTAAATATTCAATAAGCTATAACATACCTCTTGAACTGCAACAAAGTTTAATGCAGATTGTAGATCTAACAATAAGATGATTTGGTCGTCAAGCAATGTTTTCGTCCAGTCGACTGCTCTATAATGCATTTTTTGACTAAGCGCCATGGTACCTATAACAACGCTTTGTACACTATTTAGGGAGCCTCCTTTTGTTGTATCGTACTCGAATCCAGATATGACACGTTGTCCGTATAAGTGATGAATATGTAATAATGAATTCATTGACATAAATAAATCATGGGATGTTACGTCAAGTGAAATGGTTCCTTGTTTTTGATTTACTTCCTTTAAGATTTGCTTCAATTTATTTCGGAACGATTTTGAATTATCAAATAGTTTTTGTAAACTTCCAAACTTTCTAGAATACAATAAACTTGGTGGATTTCTTAATGTGTATAAATAGCTTAGTATAGTATGGTGTTCCAATTTTAACTTTAGTTTTAATGTGGTTATTTCTGGTATAAGTTCATACTCCTCTTTATTTGCTAGTTTTATTAGCTGTATAAGATGATGAATATTTCCCCACCATGCTTCTCCTGATGCAACGCCGTTGTATAAACTTGATGCAAAATTCAAATGGGCAAGGAAAGTAAACAAGTACAAAAAATACATAGTTTTGTTGAAATGATTGGAATAAAATCTGATTCGCTTAGTGAGTGTCATTTTAGACAATAATAGCACACCAAAATGCAAAAATTGGTTTCAAATTTGCATAGAATGGTAAAACAATGAAACAACAAAAGCTGTTGAATAATTTAATTCACACATAATAACCTTGAGTTGGTTTTGTGATTGTACAACAAAAAGCAGAAATTGTAAACAATTTTCTGTAGTATGTTCAAATCCTTTTTTAAACCACAAGAATTCAAATTGACGTTAAATGTATGTTAAATATTTTAATCGAGTCAATTTCGCAGAAAACTGAAACTTTAAAACTAGAAAACTAAACATCATGTGGGTTTGACAATGATTGATACATTTTTTACTCGTATGCTAAATTATGCCGCGTTTAAATGTTTTCTCTTTTAAATCGTAAAGTACAGATTCAGGTTGAATAGGCGTATTTATGTAGCGAATTGTATTACTCTTGTCTGATTATTTAATAAACCTTACTAACAAACATTATTGCTAACATGATATGCTATGTTTATTTCCGACAGCATGTTGAAACTTTTCCAAACATTCTCATCAAAAAACCTATTCACTTGAAATAAAAACACGGAAACAGTTTAATTTATTCAAGTAAAACAAAAAACAAAATCGACGTCAACACGAATGGTTTTGAGTGGTTACCGAAAATTTAAAACATTATCGAATTATGTTTTGACAGCGTATTAAAATATCAGCATTTTACTATTGAACCCACATATCTAACTAAAGGTTTTTTGTATAATTGAAAGCTTTTATCGATGAGAGTCTGGTTAAACTTTCACCATAAACAAGCATACATAAACTGTTAAACCTTGGTTTATATTTTACCAAGAGACCAAAATAAATGTACATGAGGAAATTGTTTGGTTACATATCTTATTGATTTATCAATGAAATTCGAGATATAGTTATTATCTCGACCACACAGAGACCAAGTTGATTAATTAAAGCCTGTTGTCCAGTGTTCAGGTAGTGATCCATACAAGCTTAGCCTTCGTAGTTAAAATGAAAAATAACAAGCCAAGTATACACTGGAATGAGAAAACAATCAACGTGTACGAAATTTATCTTAATTATTTAAGCCTTGCGAAATAAATAGATGGCCGTGACTACTACGTCGTGTTAAGTTAATTATCAAACGTGTCGAAATCCGAACAATATTAGTTATATTCACATCACCGTCTTTCGTGAGTTCATAAATAAATGATTTTCCTAGAAATTACAAGTGGAACGAAAAACGACGAAAATGAAAACGACAGTATACATTATAAAACCATTTCAGTTACACATTTACCTGAGAATCTGCTTACTTACTTTTTATTCTCCCGAATATAACATTGTCTCAAATTTTCAAAATGTTTATCGCTGAAAACCAACTTTACTGGATTATCCAAACATTCAAGGTTCAAAATATTCTGGGTCATATTTCTTGTACATGGAAGTATTCCAATGGTTACAACGGAAAACTTTGTGTTGCAGACAAAACAGCAATTAAGAGAAACGAAAAAGGTTTAAAATGGTTTATAATTTACAGTTTAATTCTTTTGACACAAACATTAGTTGATTTCTGGGAGCTGGATAGTTCATCCCAAATGCAATGCATTTACATTTTGAACGCACTTACACTGATGTATACACAAAAACAATTGATCCAAAAAAGATATCAAATGGCCGATCTGTTTAATCAATCGATAGATTTTGAAAAACGGGAAAATCGTAAGCAAAATTTTAACTCTTATGTGTAATTTACCATTTAATAGTTAAAATCGTCATTTTTTTTAGGAAACAACTGGAGTCCAAAGGATTGGACTGGGAAAATGATCAAACTTGTCGTCCAGAACTCCATATTTCTATCGCTAATAGTTGCAATTGCGTTCACTGGAGTAATTTACTTAATACCTTGTTTACCTGCTCACTTTGGCCACTTTTTGCATTTAAAATGCAAGTCTAAAATTTCTGTCGCAATTTTCTTTGACCAAGTTCCAAACCTGTTGAAAACTATTTACTCAATTTTAGTTAAGCTTTTTGTGGTTTTTGTGACAGGATACTGCGCACTCATTGTAATACCATCAATGGTTTTTGAATATGTGTTCTCATTCACATTAGCGTATTGCTTTAGAAACTACTTAAAGCTGCTTCAAAGGTAAGTGAATACAATTTTATGAACAATTTATATGAAATTTAAACTAATTTCATATCATTTACTGTTCAACAGAAATCTGAAGAAACAATTAAGCTCAAAATCTTGTAAACGTTGTATGGTTACCAAGGAAGTCCTCATGTTTCGACAAATCCAACTGCTTACATACCGTTTTAATAGCTACCATCAAAAATACTTATCAGTTGTTAAACTCTTTCATATGTCAATTTTCATTATAATTGGATTATTTACATTAATTCGTTTATGGTCAAGTTTAGTACTTCCTCAAATTATTATGTTTGCTACTGGAGCTATAGAGTCTATAATGGGCATACTGTTCGGATTTGGTGTGAAATCATACGTTTATAGTACAAGCAAAAACGTAATTGAAAATGTGAAAAGATTGGAATTCATACAGAAAGATAAACAAGTTAAGATAACTGTTAAGTCATGGCCTATTTTAAAGGTTTACTTAGGAAACGATAATTTTATCGATGAGGTTACAACATTAAATGTGTTGGAGCTTTGCTGTAATCAGGTAGCTGGTTTATTGCTTATGTAATTAAATAACCTTGGAAACGGTAAAAAAAACTAACCCAAATCAAAATACATAGCTTTGATTCCTTGTGCATAATAAAATATTAGTAGTTTGCAAGTATTTTTATTGTATGACACTCATTATATTTGACACATTTTTACTAATAAAATATAAAATTTAGTACAATTTCGGTTTACTTGTTAATTGTAAATAATTGCTTCAAACATTATACATTATATGTTTAGATTTATTTGTTCCTAGGTCAATTCCTTAATTTATACATGTCAAAGTTATCGAAAGGACGTTCGACCTAAAGAGAACCGTAGTGCTTTACCATTTAATAAATATTCAGCCACAAATTTTAGCAAAGAAACTAGTTTGAACGTCATATCAAACTTTTTCCAGGTTTCCAAAATAAAGCTAAGTAAAGCAGGCCCAAATCCCAGTGGCAAAACAGCAAAAACCACTGTAATACTTCCTTTTAGGTTTGAAGCTTGAAATTCTCCACTTCTTACAAAATCTTGTAGCAAACCTTTGCCTTCAGTGTATTTTTTCCAGAATTGGTCATGCCATCCTAATATACCTGACGAGTATAATCCTTGCATTTTTCTCAAAACTGTTTGAGGTATCCATCCACTGAAAATAATACCTATAGCGTAGCTACCTAGTTTTTCTTGTCCAAATGAAATGGTCCCTTTAAATTTTGATCTTGTCGAAAATTTGTTGTACTGAGCTTTAATGTCTAGAATATCAACTTCCTCGTCAATAATTGCGAGTGTTGTATCTACTTCACAATTTTCAAAAAGTGATGAGAGTTCAAATTCCCCATCATCGATTATATTGTAATATTTCCATTCAGGTGGTAGCAACATAGTATTATTTAGTAGGTAACTTTCCCTAGCGCTCAACTGCATATCATAATCACAATAATTAGTATATGTTGTAGAATCATCAGAATAAAACGAGCTATAGTGAAGGATTGACAATAGTACCGAATTTATTCTGAAGTTATACTCTCTGTTGTCGCCTTCCAGTTTTATAGTTGATCGAAAACAATGAGTGCCTAATTTAGTAAAGCAATCATCACATTTACGGTACTCACTCCAAATACGTTTTGAAGATATTTTGAAAACAAGATCTTCGCCATACCACGAGTATATTTTAAAGTTGTGTTTGACCAGGTCGTCAAACGAAATGTAAGGAATTGGGGGCAACGGACTTATGATTTTTGTAAAATTTTCACCTTTGTAAGCGTTACTTAGTATAACAGCCATTAAAATTAAAAACGACGATACCCAGCGAAAATAAGAATACGTTTTATCAGCGAATCCCTGCTCAACGAGGGTTTTGAAACTAGCGAAAGCATATTGAAAGTATATTCGAAACAGAACGTCGACTTTTAGTTGGCTTTTTGAGTATATATATCCCCAAACAAACTCAAATATAAGTAATATAATGGGTATAATAACAAATATATGGAGGAAGATTGTTAACCACGAATATGTGTCGTAAGAGGACACAAGCTCATTAAATGGAGTTTTGCCTGTATGATGACCACAAGCTGCAAACGTTAAGCTCATTTTGTGCATTTGAAATTGCATTGGAAACCAAGTAGCTTCTTCAATCAATTCAATATGTGGAAACAAATTATAGTTGATAATAGCTTCAGTGCAACCGCATACCTCTTTTGTGGCATTGTGGCAATAATCAGATTCCAAATATTCAAATGTCCAGTCGTCTACTGTTTTCTCACTTTTTTGATATGTCGAGTTCCCTAATACGTAGAAGAGGAGTCGTTGATCAAAAATACGTTGAGAAATGTGGCCTGACGTTTGGGAAAACAAATAAAGATAATGGCTGTCCAGACTGAGTAATTTGTCCCACCTATCGTTAACTTTAGAGTCAAAATATGGCATAAATTTACCGCTTCCCTCCAATGGATCAAAATTTTTCAACTTCCAAATAATGTTGTCTGTTTGTCTATTCAAACGAGCGATTTTTCTTTGTAGTGCTTCAATACCCGAAAAATGGCTGGAACTGATTTGTACAGGCTCATATGAAAAGCATGGATCACAATGATGACAAATTATGTAAAAGGACTCCATTTCATTACGTTTTTTTCCGATTTCCCAGTAAATCATTTCCCACCTTGTTCGAGCAGCTGCATGAAACCAATGAAAGTAGTTTAGTAGACCTATTGTCCAAGCTTGAACATAACGTCTAGACTTGGTATTTGAAACTAAAATTTCAAAGTGCCATCTCGAGTTTATTTGACTTTCAGAGTAAGTCCTTCCTACAATATACCAATCGTTAGGAATTTTACCCCAAAACTCAACTGATAGATATGTCACAAGGGGAAACATCACGTTGTCATTTATTATTTTCCAGTGTATTTGATTCTCCCATTTTGGTGGATACAAATATATGTCAGCCATACATGTATCACGCCGTTTTTGTAGAACAGTACCAAGTCGTCCAAAACTAAAGTGAGTACCTGTGGTGCTTTCCCAATCTTGAAGTGTAATTTGCTGCTCAAATGAATTATTAGGTTTTGGAACATTTTCGAAAGGTAATATAAACACGTTATAAATATTCGAATAGTTAAAATGTACGCGTAAAATATCAAGTCTAGTAAGTATAAGTGGAATATATTCGTATTTTGTTTGGTATCTTTTAATGTCCACACCTTCAAAATTAATGATATGAATAATGCAATCTGAAAATATTGAAAGAAGTTTATCGAAATTCGTTGGCGGGATTTCGAACTGACGCTCTTGAAAAAACGTTTTCGATTGGTAATCCGAGTATGTACGTGATGTTTCTTGTAATATTTCTGAGCCTGAAATTAATGGGAACAATAAAAAGAAAATTTCCCCTGAAGTAAAACACTTGTTTTTGTAATAGGGTAAAAACATTTTAATTTTTGAACTTTCGTCTTTAGAAATTTGCTTCGAGCAGCTGACCTGTTTTTTAACTACGTCTTTAACACGCAAAGTGAAGTAAAATATGAACAAAAACTAATTACCGTTCTTAGGCAAGCGCAAAAGTGTAATATATATGCATACTCTAAGATTGTTTAAGGCAATTCTACATACGTACATAACAGATAAGGTAATTTACAGTCTGATTATCTGGCCGCAAATGAAAATCGATTTACAATTACTAAAATATAGACCAGGGACAGTACTAGTGGCACTATGGTAGCAAAAACTTTTCTCCGTTGTAATTATAGAAATCTAATTTACTTGTGTAATTGTAAAGGAGTGTGTTTGAACTTTAAAGATAGGAAACTGTTTTAGTTATTTCTCATTATAATTTTTGTGCTCGTTTACTGGGTATACAAGTAAGATTTTGCAGCAAAAGGATATATAAAAGGATAGATTTTGCTGATTTCAGGTAGATGATTTACATCTTTCGCAGTGGAATAATATGTAATCAATAACCTAACTTGCTATTAAACAGTGTAACTTTTGTTATCATTAGCTAAAAGCAAATTTTGTCTGATTTTGAGTAAAAACAGTTAAACCATGATTTTTTGCATTTTTATTATCTGCGAACACCAAATCTTTTCAGGTTGAATTGCAATTCTCATTGTACACATATACATAGTCGCAAAAATTGCCTGTTACCCTGCATGAATTGGAAAATGTTGGAAATGACTTAATGTTTATGATTAAAGTTATAGAGAGGTTGTTGAAAAGTTGCTTCAAATCTTCAAGCACTTTTTTCCAAATGAAGTAGAAATGGAACTGTTAAAGATATATCAGCCAGGTACACGTGGAAAGATGCAGATAGTTTTAACAATAGTCAATAACTGGTCAACCTATACTCACCGCTTTTCGGAATGTTTTAGTTTAAAAATTATTCAGTAATGAACATTTTTCATGTATTTAATATATGTAACAGATTGCAATGTGAACGTTTTAATTTGATGTGACAACTTCCCTTTTTTTGGTGAGTAAGGTAGAATTCCATGCTGATATAACAAAAGAAATGAATTTATGATAGCTGCTTTAATTTGTTTTTCACTATCAGTATGGATAGTGATATGAATACTTAAGTGAAAATCATAATATTTTTTGATTCGAAATAGCTATCTTATACAACAAATACGCATGCTTACGATTAGATGGCAGAGCAAATTATAACTCAAAGAATTGATTTATTGAATTATGTATTTTTGTAACATCTAACAGTTAAATTTTAAGCCGCATAGCATGAAAATGGGGTTTTCCCCTATTTAGATAATATGTGAATTATTACATGTGCACGTCGCACGTACTAATTTAAAAAAAAAATGCATGATCAACCCCATAAACCATTGTAACGAGTGAATTAAATGGCCGATTCAAATCAAAAAATCAAAATTGGACCAAAGATTCGGAATCTGCACCTCGTAGTCCAACTATGAACTAATTTTCTCTTCAAAATTCTCCAATTTGAAGTTTTCCGCCATTTTTCTTCAATGTAGTAATTCAAATCCTCAATCTGATTTCAGACTAGGTATTTACGTGTCAGTTTCCCATCTAGAAACTGAGTTTGAACCCTTAACTCCTCAATTTGAGTGAGTTATAGCATGGGGTCGCATGACCCTGGCAATCTGAGGTCAAACTTTATCCCCTATATTTTTATCGGGGACCATAGGACCTCATTGTAAAAAACAGACATCCAAACATCCTAACTGTTTCAAACTTATAGCTTGGGGGCTGTTGACCTTTTCTATTCGGGGTCAAGCCTGATACCCTATATTTGGATCTGGAACCAAAGGACCTCAGTGCAAAAACAGGATTCCAAAATTCCTAACCGTTTAGGAGTAATGGGCTCGGGGCCGTTGAGCCTCTAACCCCTGAGGGTCAACCTTTACATGTCAATCGTAGCTGTGGAACCCAAGGACTTCATTGCTGAAAACAGAATCCCGAAATTCCTAACCTTTTAGGAGTTATAGCTTCCCTCATGTTGACCCCGGGGTCATGGGGTCCACTTTTATATGTCAATTGTAACTTGTGAACCCAAAGGTCTCATTACAAAAAACAGAATCCCGAAATTCCTAACCATTTTGGAGTTAAAGGCCGTCCGTTTTTGACCCCGGGGTCAAGCGGTCAAACCCTATACGCCGATCGCGAGATCTGTACCATTGGTACTGATTCCAAAAACACAGAATTCAAACATTCCCAGCCGTTTTCGAGTTATCAGGGCGACGGACGTACGGACGTAAGTACGGGATACAGACACACAGAGCATCCTTATTAATTAGCCTTCACACGCTTCGCTACTTAATAAGTATTGGCTTTCAGAATAGTAATGTCTTTTCTTAAAATTTGTCCGTTTCAATAAATATAAAGGTTGGACTTCTTGGGTACTCGGTACTCCAGTTGTATTCGTTTATATATATATTTGAAAGCAAAATGAAAGCAGTTAGTTTGTTTCATGAGATATCTTAAAGACCAGATAATAAAATAAGTACATATTTTTCAATTTAGTTAAAATTTATCAAAAATGCTTCATTTTCATGTCTTTATTAAATTTTTTTCGTGTTTACTTGTTTGGTTGTTTGGTAGTAGAGAATATACTATTTACTTGATTTACGATAAGGGTCCATTCATCCATCACATCACTAAGAATTTTACGACAAAAAAATTATTTGGAGAGTGTGAGTGAGTCAAGTGAGGAGAGTGACGAGGAGGACGAATCAGATGAGGATGACGACATTGATTACTTTATATCTCAACCTCCAAAAAAGAAAGTGAAGCCCGTGAAGGGAAGGGGAAGGCCGAAGGGGGGTGGAGGGAGGAAAAAGGATCTTATTGAATTGAATTTAAATTGTTTTCAAAAACGTGTGACTGTTTACGTAATGCATTAATGCTGCTGTTTGAATATGTCTTATCTATCACGTTAGCTTATTGCTTTAGAAACTACTTTAAGCTGCTACGAAGGTAAGTGATTGCAACTTTATGAAGAATTTCTATGAAATTTAAACCAATTTTGTAGCATTATCTGTTCAACAGAAATCTGAACGAAAGTTTACGCTTTAAATCTTGTAATCTTAATTTTATTGATGAGGTTACAACCCTAAATATGTTAGAGCTTTGCTGTTATCAGGTAGCTGGTTTATTGCTTTTGTAACTAAATAACGTTGGAAACGGTAAAAAAGACAAACTTAAGTCAAAACACATAACCTTGATTCATTTGCACCATAACATTTTATTCTCGGCAATTATTTTAATCTTATGACACATGATATTTGTGGTACATTCTTATTAATAAAGTATACATTTAAGTGCAATTTCAATTTACTTAGTAATATTTTTAGATTTATTTGCTACTGGTTTCCGATTTCCTAATTTATCGAAATATCGAATAAACGTCTGCTTTAAAGAATATAGTAGTGGTTTACCAATAAATATATATTTAGCTACACATTTTATCAGAGAAAGTAGTTTTAACGTTAACGACAGACAAACAAACTAAAATTATAACTACGATGAATCGACTCATCTACGTAATAAACTGAGTGAACATTATTACTCTGATTAATTCAAAAATGTCAACACATAATCACATAATATGTTACTTAGTACATATGCACATTCTGTTCAAGAATCAAATAGTAGGGCAATGTATAATTGTGTACAATCATAATGCGTGTGTGATAAAAAACACGTACTGTGAAGTTGAATTTTAACAAGATGTACCTGTTTTTCTTTTCACTATTAGTAAGCCCTTCATTTTTGTTACTAAATGTATTATTGGTTGTAACTCCAAACCCCTCTTACATTTTCAATTAACACTGGCAAACTATCATTGCGTAATCTCTTCAGTTCCCAGTTAAAATATATTACAAGATAAATTATATTTAGAAAATCTAACATCTCATGCTTATGCTATATTAAATTATGCAATGCTAAACGGAATAAGCTTTGGTTGCTCTATGAGTAATTTGCTCTAAATGTAAACTTTTTTATTTATATGACACACAACTTTAATAGCTGTTTCTAAACTACACTACCTTGTAGTTGAAGTTTTACTTAAATATTTAGAAATTTTCTGAATCATTTATTCGTTCAAGATTTCCATTGTTTTGAAAATTTATGTTCGGATTTTGCAATAAAAGTTCTCATACACTTACCTATTTGACTTTTTAAACCAAAATACGCTATGGCAGAAATGTATAATGAAGTTTAACCAAACCTTTGTCCGTTACACACAATAACTTGTTTACACTCACTTCAAGAACAAATATAAATATAGATACTCCCATTAATACTCCACATCCAACAAACACCAAGTCTACTATACTCCAGCTCAACGGCGTTGCTGTAGACCTTTCACTTCTCAGTTTCGATGCAGCCATTACCACGAATCCGAAATACTTACTATCTTTAATATTTAACCAAATATCTATTTGAGTCAGTTTTTTAATAAGTTCGTACAAACGAAAATAACGATCCCATCTATAATATATTCCGGATTGATCTAATCTTGAAATACCTTTCGAAAACATTACGGCAATCTGATTTCGTCTTCCGTACCATGGAGCCCGATTTACGAACAAACTATCTTCTTTACTAGGTATTACATAGTAATTTGTGTATTTCTTCATTAAGCTAACGAAAAATTCAGTATCGTCTGCAGCACTAACCAAACCAAACTTTTGAATACTTGACAAATTTGAATAATTTTGCAACGGTATTGGCAAACTTAAATCAGGCCTCAATGAAATTGGTAAGTTTCTAGTAATATTATAAATTATATCCAATTCACTTAAAAAATAATTACCCAAAAATAAATTAACTCTAAACTTCTCCAAGAATCGTCTCATAAAACTACCTATTTTATATACATGTATGATATCTGCAAGAACCATATCCTTGAGAGTTGAATAATAACTTCCGTTAAAGGCATGTCTAGTTGTCGTAAAATATGGCATGTCACTAAACATCACCAATTCAAGCATTGAGCTAGGTACACTTTGAATCGTAGAAGACGTCATACTAGAATATATACCTCCTTTGTATTCGTTTCCAATAACGTAACTTAAAAAGAGCCACGCCGAAATAAGCACAAAGCCGGCAAACGTAGTTTTGCACAATGGGATTAAGCCACCGTCATCACCTTGTTCCAAAATTGACTTTAATGGATATAGAATAACCATTCTAAATGCACGTATTGTGTCCAAAATGCTGGGAAATGATTCGTTTCTAAACAAAACAATTGCTGACAAGGTCAATGCAATAGCCAATACCGATCCCAAAATCAGCCCAGCAGTTGTAATGTCAAATGGATTGAAAACTAGCAGCAAATTGACTGCGTCAAATTTGCTCAAAAATGCTACATACACATAATTTTGGTAAATGCAACCATATGAAATCCACGTATTTTTTGTGACCCCAGTCTTTAAAGTATCTAGAAAGAATTGTTGTATTCCTAAACTGCTCATAGTAGATTGATAGTACATTACTCCCAATATTGTGGTCGGTATATATTTGTTAGAATAAGTAAAATTATACTTCAACGCTAGATTATGCACAGCGCAAAGACCTGATGGAGTAACTAGTCCAACTTGGTATAAAGCACATGTGTGGCTCTGACTTAACTGATTTTGGGGTTGCATTTCAATTAGAACAGTCTTCTGCAATAAGTTTTGATGCATTTCTTTGAATAAAGTTTCAATTCTAGTTTGTCCATTTTTTGGTCAATTAAATTTTGAAAATCTAATGTATCACACACTAGACACAACAAAGCCAAGGTTTGTGGTGTCTCAGCACAAATAATTGGAATAGTTGTTAAAGAGACCACATTAAACGCATGTGTGATGTTTGAAAAGGGAACAATATTAATGTCAAGGAACATATAGATAACAAAATGGGGATTTTCTTCTAAGAGAACCATTGAAGTCAATAAATTATAAAGTGAATAGATTATCCAGCTTGGACGCTGTAATGACAGCATAAAATTCAGTTGAACTAAACAATTCGTAAACCTTAAATGAAGAAGATTTATTCCTGAATTTATTGTTGTCCCATTATTTAACATGTTGTATAAATATGTTTGATTATAACGACCTAAATGAGGATCTGCAATGGAATAATAGTCAACAAAAATTGGATGACGTGATCCATAAGTTGCGATTCTGTTGCTCTGAAGATCTTGTAAGGAACCTATAATTTGAAAAGTGGAATCTTGAAAGGTATCGGAAATCCAGGAGTCTAATTTATGTATTCCTTTGCAATACAAACTTATCTCAAAAATGGTAATGTACTTTAAAGCAATTGCAACAAATGTCCACTTCATTTTAAGGGAAACTTGTTTAAAACGTTTTGGAAAGTAATTAATGTTGTGAGTCAGATTTGGAGTTACTTTTGTCTTTTGACTAGAGACTTGTTTCTTATCAATTCAAACAACAAAAATCGTCCTCTTACAAGATTAACTTTTTGTAAAGCTTTCCCGGCATATTATATCATAACCCAGCTTTTATAGTTTTTGTAGTTAGGATATTCGTGAAAACATTTCCATCAAGACTTGCAAACGATTTTAAGTGCTCTTGATTTTGGTACTTATAAGTTTGCCGAATACACATTTCAATAATTAAAATATGAAAGTACATTTCAAAATTTATCATATTTCCAAGCTGTTCTTATTCTACGTTTTATAATACAACTGGTTGGTATGGTATGATAACATCACTCCTAAGCTGCTATTTAAAATTATATTGCTTAATCAAACAATCTTTCATTGGTGGTTGTTTCACAGATTCAAGATGCTTTGCTGCCTAAATACTTGAGTTGAGTACTACTTCAAAATATATCAAGTTCCTTAAAATAAGTACGGTTTTTACAGTTGAAGGTTTGACAGTTGTAATCAAAAAATTGATAAAAATGCTGTCCTCAAGTGGGAGTGAAAGCGTTACATTTGCTTAAGTTAACATATTATTTTATGACAAAGTAAGCTGATATATTTTGTAGCCTTTCGGGTTTTTGAAGAGCGCCCTTAAAGCCTTAATCAAGTCCTTTCATCTCACTGCTCTCTTGTAAAAAAAAATTCGCATATTTTGAAATAAATATCTTTTAAAATCATGGTTGAACTTTCGCAGCATTCTGCAAATTTCCGACACTGATAAAACGTTGGTTGAAAAAATACACGTGACAGATTGAATTTTACTTGCAACGCAACCTTAGTATGTCCTAAAGTGCATAACAATAAACTGCTTCGAAGCTATTTAATAAAGGTCACAATATGACTTCTTAAGTTAACATATTTTTTTATGACAAAGTTAGCTGAAATATTTTGTAGCCTCTCTAATTTTTAAAGGGCCCGGTTAAAGCTTTAATGAAGTCCGTTCATCTCACTGATCTCTTGAAAATATTTTTTCACATATTTTGAAATAAATTACAACTAAAATCATGGTTGAACTTTCGCAGCATTCTGCAGATTTCCGACACTGTTAAAACATTGGTTTGAAAAATACACGCTAGAGATTAAATTTTACTTGCAACGCAACCTTAGTATGTCGTAAATCGTATTAAAATGAACTGCTTCCAAGCCATACAATAAAGGTTCTTTTATGACTTCTTAACTTAACATATTATTTTGTGACAAAGTAAGCTGATATATTTTGTAGCCTTTCCGGTTTTTGAAGGTCGCCCTTAAAGCCTTAATCCAGTCCTTTCATCTCTCTTGAAAATATTTTTTCGCATATTTTGAAATAAATAACTTATAAAATCATGGTTAAACTTTCGCAGTGTTCTGCAGAATTCCGACACTGTTAAAACATTGTTTAGAAAAATACACGTCAGAGGTTAAATTTTACTTGCAACGCAACCTTAGTATGTCCTAATGTGCATAACAATGAACTGCTTCCAAGCTATTCAATAAAGGTCACAATATGACTTCTTAAGTTAACATATTATAGTATGACAAAGTTAGCTGAAATATTTTGCTGTCTTTCTCATTTTTGAAGGGGTCCGTTAAATCCTGTTATCTCATTGCTCTCTTGAAATTTTTTTTCGTATATATTGAAATAAATTACATCTAATATTAATATTTAGCATGCCAACAAAGATATTAGGAGTTTTTTTGATAAATTACAACGTTTTAAGAATTAGAATTACGTTTTTGCAACACTCCAAATATTATTGAGGATCAACGTTTATTGCGATTGCGTTGAAATAACTATTTTTTAAAGTTTAACCAAATAGTTTAAATCTGAGTATGCATCAAAATGAGATTTTGATGAAATAAAAGCAATTACTTTATCAAAAGGAAATTGATGGTTAAATTGTTCGCATTGTTAGCAGCATTTAGTGGTGTTTCCGCATCAACAAAATTGTCAATCCCAAATTTTTGCTTTATCATCCAGCAGCTCTTGTAAATTCTTTTCTTTAAACGTACCTGTCTTTGCGTAGACATTATGCCGTTATTACTGCAATGCCTCAGAATGAGAATCTTTCGTAGAGAATCAAACGTATGTTTAGACTCTTTAAACAAACTTGCCATTTGTTCTAGTATATACGACTGTGCAATCGAAGTAAATACACCCGTTGTCCCAAAGAATATAGGAACGTATATTTTCTCATTGTTGCTTATTGAAACAATTGTTGTTGTTGTGCAAAATGATTGAATTAGTGTAGTTTCGAACAACAGTACAAACATTGACCAACCCTTTAAAGACTCATTCATTATATTAGCCAGTAACTGAAGTTCTCGGTACATCCCATCAGATCGTTTTGTTTGAAATTGCAGTGTTTCAACATACCTGTATCTATAATATTCCGAGAAAAGTATTAGAGTTGAAGTCCTTTTTGCAAATATAATAGCAAACATATTTCAGTACTTACAGTTCAATAGATTTCCTCATTGTGACAACACACATGGTATACAATATTGCTCCCATCAAAATTCCTGTGTTGACAAATGAAAACGCCCACATCCATACATTGAAAGAGATTACAGCCAGCTTTATAAATATGTTAAGTGCAAAGTTTTCGGAAATTCTGGCGTTGCATTCTGGAATCAACCAGTATGCCAATAAAGATGGTCTGCAGCAATTGAACCAATGCACTATTGTAGGAAAACCTAAAGATACAAAGCATCCTGCTGCTGCTAAATTGTACACAAGTATTACAGTGAAACGTGAGCTGAAGCTGTCTTCTCGTTTAGGTCTTCTGCGAAGATTGTAATTTCTGCGCTGGAAATTTATCATACTGTTTATGTAAATGCATATCGAGTCCGCTTTTCTGCTGTACTCATGTAGTGTTATATGTGAAACGATTGTTAGTAGTAATCCAAATCTATAAAGAAATAGGTCTGTTCGGGTAGCCTGGATATATTTACACTTGAAAGTGTATACACCTTGTAGAATATATATTAGTAGGGCAACAAAATGCACGAGCAATTTATTGTTTCTTCGACGCCTTCTTTTGGGAGATTCTACAAAATCAACTTTTCGCAATTTGGTGTTCCAATGGCAAGGTACAGAATTAAGAATATTGTTTAGGTGAAGGATATTTACGAAGAGTTTGAAATTTTGAACGAACATTGCAATTCAATTTATGATATTCGTTTTCAGAAAAAGGATTTTAGTATATGCAATGTTTGCGGTTCACTTACTTTACATATAATACCTTATCTTTTTGAATTTTTCACTATCGAATTCTATTACCATGTGTTCTTGTCAAATAGTGACCGTTCATTCATTACAACTAGCTTTATTTCTAGAAATAATATTTGAAAAGGGAATAGACCAAATAGATAACCAAATAGTTGGCCTTGTTCACTATCAGCTCATTATTTATACTGGAAAGAAATTGTTTACTTTAAGAAAGTTTTTCCTTCTTATGTAACCAAGAAAAACGTTCAAGTGACGTCAATCGTAAATTTCCGTCATTTAATCGTTATTTTCTGTTTAAATAAAACATTCATTACTTTTAAAATGATTTTCGATAGACAGTTTTTAATTGAATTTTAAAACCACGCCTTTTTGAATTCATATATTCAGACTTGTTATTTTATGAAACGTCAACACAAAGGTTAAGCTCAAATAAATATTGGCTCCAACATTTTTTGACATTGTCAACAGGGAAAACGCCCTTTTTCATTCTACAAAAGTTAATCGCATGCCTAATCGAATAAGAGTTTTTTCGAGATTTTCTGATAAAAGTATAATGAAACGTTGAAATGCACTGTGAAAAAATAATCCAAACAATGTCTAGGTTGCATTGTATTCCTTCTACAGAATGACTTGTTACCAATCAATTCCATCATACATATTAGTACCGATATTCCAAGAAATTAAGGACTGCAGCAATTGAACCAATGTACTAACGTAGGAAAACCTACAAGTACAATGCATCCAGCTGCTGCCAAATTGTACACACGTATTGCAGGGAAACGTGAATTAAGGTTAATTTCTCGATTAGATCTCCTGCGAAGAACATCATTTATGCGCTTGGATATTGATGAGACTATTAATGTAAGCGCATATAGTATCTGCTTTTCTGCTGTACTCATGCATTGTTATATGTGATACGATTGTTAGTAGTAATCCAAACCTATAAAGAAATAGATCTGTTCGGGTAGCGAAGGAGAAGTAATTCTTTCTACATATCCAATGAAAACGATTGAATGACAGAAATCAAATATTTTAATGTTATATGTAAATATTATATTCGTTTCTTTACACGTGCGCAATATAAGCACGCCTTTTTTAAATTATATATATTCCGACTTGTCCCATGTCACAAGATCATGTACTGCAAAAATGTCCAAATAATTGTTCAACAGAATTTAATAATGTAAAATATATTAATAGGTACGTTTTGAGTAAAACTTGACTTTAAAACTAACCAAAATGGTTTCAATATAAAAGTTGTTAGGCCTTTTGTAAAAGGTAAAGTTGTGTAAATTAATATTTGTTAAACTAGCAATCAGTAAAACTCTTTTTGTTAAGTAAATCAAGTTTTTATATGATATATTAAACGTTGTCATTTAATTGTAAAATACACACGCCAAAGTAGCAACGAAATAATAATTTTTATGATTAATGAAAGACCCCAGTCGACTAATTATACTTAATGATAAAACAGGAACGATCATTTTTTATTAATGTAATCACTAAATTTGGTTGTTCGGATTATCGAAATTTTTTCCGGATATTACAAACATAAAAGGTTAATGGATGAAAAAATATAAGAAATGGAAACGATTGAAATCTCCAACACAAATATTCCCATTATGGTAAATACTCGAATTGCTCAAAAACCAGATGCTTATACAGTCTCCTAAATAGCTTATATGCTACCAATTCTAGCAACAACAAAAAGACAAATACACTTATTACACTTCCACATCCCGCGAACACCAAGTGGAGTACATTCCAACTCAACAGCACCCCTTCTAGACTTTGAGTTACTAGTTTGGATTCAGCCATTACTACAAACCCAAAATACGTAGTTGCTGTGAAATTAAACCGTTTGTCCACATAAATTAGTTTCTTTATGACTTCCAACAAATGAGAATGTTTGTCTCATCTATTATAAATTCCAGACTGTTCTAATCTTGCAATTCCACTCGAAAATATCCTAGTCACATGATTTCGTATTCCAAACCATGGAGTCCTACTAACAAACAAACTATCTTCTGGACTATAGTATTAAATAATAATTTGTGTATTTCTTCATTAACCCAACAAAAAAGTCGCTATCATCTTCAGAACTCAGTAGAGCAAATTTGTGAATACTTCGCAACTTGAAATCTCCAGTCAAAGATATTGGTAGCTTTTCTTCCAATTTCAAATAAATTGCAAGTTTTTTGGTTATATTAAAAATCAAATCTGACTCACTTTCGTTATAATTAGCCAAAAACAAGTTATGTCTGAATTTGTGTAAAAACTGCCTCATAAGACCATCTTTGTACACATAAATAATATCTGCGAGTACCATATCCTTTAAAGTTGAATACCAACTGCCATTATACAAATGTCTAGTTGTTGTAAAGTATGGCATGTCACTATGCATAACTAAGTCAACTACTGACTCTGGTACACTTTGAATTTTAGCAGATGTCATGCTTGAATATATTCCCCCTTTATACTCATTTCCAAACACATAACAAAAAAAGAGCCACGAAGAAATTACAAAGTAGCCGGCCATTGTTTTTCTACAAAATTTAATTAAATCGCTTTGATAACTTTGTTCTAATATTGACCTTAAAGGATACACTATAGCCAAACATATTATATGAAGAATTGTTGAAATGTTTAATATTAAATCGTTTCGAAACAAACCAATGCAGGTTAACATCAACACAAGTATGGAAATTGATGCCACAAATAATCCAGCAGTTTGAATATCAAATGGATTGAAAACTGTTAAGAAATTAACAGCATCTGTATCACTCAAAAATGCGAGGTACTTATACTTGTTGCAAATGCATCCATATGAAATCAACGTAATTTTTGTTAATTTTTTTTAACTGATTCCAAAAAAAAATTGTTTTATACCAGTACTGCTCATTGCTGATGTATGGGAAAGTAAACCAATTCGAATAGTTGGATAATAATGTGGAGTGAACGTAAAATTATACTTGATAGCCAAGTTAAGCACTGTAAAATGTCCGGATGGAGTATGTAGTCCGTTTTTGTAAAGACCACAAGTACTAGTTAATCGTAATTTCGTAACCCAACTCGTTTGAATTTGTACAACTCTTTGATTCAAATTTCGATGCATTGAATCAAATTTAGCTTTAATGTCATTTTTGTCCATTTTGGATTTGACCAAGTTTTGTTTTTCGATTGAATTACAATCTAAACTCAACACGTCAAGAAATTGAGGTATTTCAATAGACATAATTGGAAAACTTGTCAATGATATGCTATTTAACCCAAAAATGATGTTCCCAAGAGGAATACTATTAACTTTATGAAATATATGGATTATAAAATGTGGATTTTCTTCTGATAGGACCATCGATGTCAATAAATTTTGAATCGAATGAACAACTAAACTTTTATTGTTTAATGTAAGCATGAAATATATTTGGACTAGACAAGATGTATATTTTGGTTTGAAACGATTAACTCCTGCTTCTATTGTATGGCTGTTATTTAGCATTAGTTGTAAATTTGAAGGATTGTAACGGCTTAAGTTTAAACTTAAAAAGGAGTAAATATCTACAAATATAGGATGTTTAGATCCATAATCTACGAGTCGGGATGTTTCAAGATCTTCTAGTGAGCCTATGATTTGAAAAGTACAATATTGAAATGTATTTAATAGCCATACGTCCAATTCTGACCTTGCTTTGCAAGAGATATTTAGGTTTACAAATAGGAACATTTTTAGTGTTTGTAAGATAAATGATTTAAACGCCATTTTAAGACTTGATGTGTTTTAAATCGTTTTTTAAAGTCAGGTTTACAGAATTATGTCTAGTTTATTAAGTTGCTATCTATGCAAGGTCTGTCTGATTTGAAAATCTACTAAGGCATATTTAAAATTTAATTTAAACTTAATGAGTAAAATGACCAGTTTAAATCAAAAAGTATTTGAATTCGTAATATAAAAATAAGTATCTTAAGCAATATTATATCAACTTTGTAACCTGATAAACGTAAATTTGAATTATTGTTTTGAAAATTTACCACAAATCCACGTATTTATTAAAGCATCCTTTAAAACGCTTATTAATCCAGATTGTGCTTACATATATTCAACAAGGTGGAAATAAAATTGAAAATTTTAATTTCCCCAGTATATCATGCATATTGCTTGAGTTCATAATTAAAAGTTACCCATTTGAAACTCCAGACTTTTTATTTCAGTTTCGTTTAGAGATTCAACCAGCTAGAAATAAAAGGGGGAAAAGTGTGAAATTTACACATACACAATGCATTTATACATATACATTTAAAAATAAATCATGTAAACATGAGGTAAATAAGTGCCAGAAGTCATCTAAAATGTAAAAAAGAAAGCCGGCTGCGCCG